>ONZH01022231.1:0-29770 GCA_900303285.1 Rhinella marina | reverse complement strand
TGTCTTGCACTGCAGAGAACATGGGTCACTCTTTGCAATTCTCACTGTGCTGTAAGTTGTAGTCCGATGTGGAAATCTGGAGCAGTTGTTAGGGGCAGAGAGAATACATGTCTTTCATCGTTCACTGGGTCCTATAGATCCCTCCACATTTGTGTTATTCTAGTTACCATACCAGCCACTTATTAACATCCTCTACCTACTCCACCATGGACATTATCCTGTCCAGAACAGAAACAGGGGAGAACATTTTTCCTATTTCATTTGCCTCCTTTCATATGTGTAAATAGAAATGTTACCATGCTGTGTTAGAGCTGATTGGCCTGGGCGAGAGTAGCCACACATTTGATGAATTACTAAAGAGCATCAAGCAGCAAACATTCCGCTGGCTGTCACCCCGTCAATTCCAACTGGGCATGATGGTCAGTGATAATAGCAGAAATATTATAGCTATGTTGTACTTGTGGGAAATAACACGTGCTCCCTGCATAGTGCATGTGATAAATTTGGATTTAAAAAAAAAAAAAAAAAAAAAAAAAGGATAATGGCATACAGAGGCTGCTGGTTATGTCCAGGAGACTGTTCTTTAGGCACTCTTATTTTTGGACTTGCTGCAACAGAATGGTCTGCCATTGCACCACTTGATCTGCAACATTCCAACTCGAATGAATTCCATCTTACATATGTTAGAACATCTGTATGATAAGTGTAAAGTGGTGAGTGATTTTGTCATGCACAGACAACTTCAGCAGGGTGCATATGTTGTTTTGAAGACAGGCAGTGGCAGTTTATCAGAGATGCCTGTCGTGTAGAATGGAAGAAGAACTGCTCACACATCTTGAAGGCCACCCTGCAGCTGTTGGGGACCCACACTGAGAAAGTCACATGCAGGAGAAGTGGAGTATGTAGGATGATGATGACAACAGCCTTAATGACCAATCATCTCAGTTGGCGGGGGGGCGGAGCTGGAAAGGACTGGGTCCTCTGAAATGCCAGTGAGAAGGGCAAGCTGGATGATTGCTTTCTTATGTAATGAGAGGCGTACTCTTACGATCAGTCAGTCTTATGATTACTGGATAGCCATTCCTTTAGACTCTCACTACGAAAGCAAAGAGCATACAGGGCATCCTTTCTATGAACTGAACTATATACTCCAGATGAGGTCTCATTGATGCTTTGTTTCCGACTTTGCAACACATTCAAATTAGATACCATTAATGCTTATAAAAATGGGTAGAATTCTAATATCTGACTCCCCCTCTCTTATTTCACATAGCCAAATTTAGCATAGCCACTGAGTTATTCAATAAAATGTATCTGTATAGCGCCACCTGCTGTTTGTTTTTTTTCTTATTTCTTTGACCTGCCCACTGAGAAGACCACACATGCTCAGTTTCATCCTTCAACCGCCTCCTGAGCTGTGATAGGGAGAACAGAGACACATTCCCTGAGCTGTGATAGGGAGAGCTGAGATACGCCCCCTGAGCTGCAGCAGAAAAGACCCTCCCCTTGAGCTGTCATCTTAATATAAATCTAGCAGAGCAATGAATGGCGAGATCTCTGGATCCATATGAGATACAGGGCTGGTTCTAGCTTTGTTAGAAATATGTTGTCATATACTATATGATGTCTGAATTTCATTTTTTTTTACATTAGTCATGGAATAACCCCTTTAAGCCTTGGGATGTCTTCCTATTCTTGATATGAACCCAGTTCAACCCTTTCAGATGAACAAGGTCGATATGTGTTTATAAAGGGACAGCTGGGTACACAATTGATCACAATTGGTAATCTATATTCACCAAACACCAGCCAGACACCATGGTTGAGAGATGCAATAGCGTTATTTCATAAGTTTGCTGAAGGTGTTTCCCTCCTGGGTGGGGATCTTAATGTAGCCCTACACCCAGAGATGGATGCATCTAGGGTACCTCTCAACTTTCTGGAACTTCACTCAGGTGCATACGCAACAATCAGGCTAAAGCTGGGCTTGTAGATAGTTGGAGAGCATTAAATCCCAATGTCAAAGATTACATGTATTACTCCCCTGCACATTCCTCATATCAGAGGTTGGACTACCTCCTGGTCTCCACCTCACTCCTTCCTTACTGCAGGAAAGCATCAATTGGCCCTATAACCCTCTCAGACCACGCTCCGGTGTTCTTACAGTTTGAGTCCAGAAGTATTCCAAAGAGAGAGATGATCTGGAGGTTGAATGAGACAGTTCTCCATAACCCTAAAAACTTAGACTCCATTGTCAGGGTTTTGACTGATTATTTCAAAACTAATCACACAGAAGATGTCTCGCCTAGTGTGCTCTGGGAAGCACACAAAGCCGTGGTGCTGGGCTACTTCATATCATTAGGCGCGCACATTAAGTCTATACAGACCCACATTCAAAAGTTGGAATCTAAGCATAAGAAACATCTTTCCCCTTAGATTTTACATGACTTAGATCTCCTTAGGTTTCAACTCAAAAGCAAGCTAAATGATAGATCAGCTAAATTGTATCTCTCTGCCCAATTCAAGTACTATGCACATGGTGACAAAGCCACCAAATTCATGCTTTCTCAGTTAAAGAAAAGGAAAGTACACTCTTATATGCATTCTATTCAATCGGCATCTGCACAACAGCTACTGCAGACGGACCAGATTGCTTCCAGATTTACTGAATATTATAAACACTTATATAATATCAAAGGCTCCTCCTGTCCCCACACAGATACCACTAGACAAGACCAAGTCAAGCAATGGCTATCTTCCCTAAAACTACCAACGCTACAGCCAGGGGCGTACATAGAAATCATTGGGCCCCATAGCAAGAATCTGAATGGGGCCCCTAACCCCGCCCACTACCCCGGCCCATCCCACATGCTGCCCTGGCTCCTCCCATGCCACATCCCCATTTGCCAATAAAGAAATGTATACATGAGCTACTGATTTATTTATTTTTTTAAACTATGGAGATGTTATACTGAATGGGGGCAGCCACAAGGATGCATTATACTGTATATTATACAGCATAGTGTAGGGATTATACTGTATATTATACAGCATGGTGTACAGATGATACTGTATATTATACAGCATGGTGTACGGATTATACTGTATATTATACAGCATGGTGTACGGATTATACTGTATATTATACAGCATGGTGTACGGATTATACAGCATGGTGTAGGGATTATACTGTATACTATACAGCATGGTGTAGGGATTATACTGTATACTATACAGCATGGTGTAGGGATTATACTGTATACTATACAGCATGGTGTAGGGATTATACTGTATATTATACAGCATGGTGTAGGGATTATACTGTATACTATACAGCATGGTGTAGGGATTATACTGTATACTATACAGCATGGTGTAGGGATTATACTGTATATTATACAGCATGGTGTAGGGATTATACTGTATATTATACAGCATGGTGTACGGATTATACTGTATACTATACAGCATGGTGTACAGATTATACTGTATACTATACAGCATGGTGTACGGATTATACTGTATATTATACAGCATGGTGTACGGATTATACTGTATATTATACAGCATGGTGTACGGATTATACATCATGGTGTACGGATTATACTGTATATTATACAGTATGGTGTATGGATTATACTGTATATTCTACAGTATGGTGTATGGATTATACTGTACATTGTATAGCATGGTACAGGGATTATAATATATACTGTACAACAAATGCATGGCGGTTACACCATGCCGGACAATATAACCCCTGCGCCATGCTGTACAATATACAGTATATACACAGTGTAGAGGTATAATGTATATTGTCTGGCACAGTGTATGCATATACCCACACACAAACATACACACACATACATATACACACACATACATACATACATATACACACACATACATACATACATACACATACACACACATACCTACACATGAAACACATAAATACTTACAGTTACTTGTCCCTTGTACCACGGACTCCACTCTGGAGGGGCTGGGCCTTGATCTTCTTTCCCCTCTTTGTCGCGCTGCACAAGTCCTCCTCGTCCAGTAGCAGCGCGGCATGAGGGCGGAGGCGGGGCCAGCTGGAGCCCACAGGAACTTTCGGGCAGTCCTGCGGTGAGCGGAGGTGAGCAGGCCAGGAGAGGCCCGGAGCACAGGCAGGGCAGGACGCATCTTAATGATGCAAGTAGGGGGCGGGGCCTCCCGTGCGCTCCGGGCCCCTCCTGTGCTGGGGCCCCATAGCAGTGGCGTGGTCTGCCTCTATGGGCGGTACGCCACTGGCTACAGCCTGACCAAGTGAAGGCTCTTAGCGTCCCCTTCACACTAGCAGAACTGAAGAAAGCACTTAAGAACACCCCTCTCCACAAAAGCCCAGTCCCAGATGGCTTGACCATGAAGTACTATGACACCTTTCAAGATACCCTACTACCCTATTTCTTGAAGACCTGTAATTCCCTATGGGACGGAGGCAAATTACACCCTAATATGTTATCCGCACAAATCACTATCATTCACAAGGAAGGGAAAGACCCGACATCATGCTTCAGTTACCGCCCCATTTCCCTTCTAAACAATGACTTGAAGTTGCTAGCCAAAATGCTGGCTCTTAGGTTGCAGCCTCTCTTACCCCAGTTGGTAGGCAAGGAACAAGTTGGATTCATAAGTGGAAGAGAGGGGAGAATGAATACCTGTAGAATGGTCAACATTATCCAATATGCCCACTCCACCTCGACCCCCCTAGTCCTTCTCGGCACAGATGCCGAGAAGGTCTTCGATAGAGTCGATTGGACATATATGACACAAGCTTTACGGAGCTTTCATATTCCAGAGAACTTTGTTGAAGTGGTCATGGCCATGTACACTAAGCCTAGAGCTAGAGTCCTGGTCAACGGTACTCTGTCACCTCCTTTTACTATTTGTAATGGGACTAGACAGGGATGTCCGCTTTTTCCCCCTTCTCTTTGTCCTGTCCTTAGAACCATTGCTCCAAACTTTCAGCCTAGACCCCAGGATTCAGGGTATTAAGATTGGTCATTCAGTCCACACACTTGCTGCATTTGCAGATGACCTGCTTTTAATTATCACAAACCCAGTAGAAGCTTTCCCGGCGATACACTCGATCTTAGATAGATATGGGGACATCTCTAATTTTAAAGTGAACCTCACCAAGTCGCAAGTCTTGAATGTTACTCTGGACTCGCACACACAACAACAGATGGAGCATTGCACACCTTTTACATGGTCTACCCGCCACATCCCGATTCTGGGTCTGAAACTTACCATGCACCCCTCTACATTGTATTCAGAGAATGATAAACCTCTGCTTAGAACAGTGGGGGCAATAATTAAATCTTGGGATATACCATTCATGTCTTGGTTTGGTCGGAGATCCTTGATTAAAACGATTATTCTCCCCAAATTGCTATATTATCTTCAAGTCCTGCCTATCTTCTTACCTAAAACATTTTTTGACCAAATTAGAGGACTACTTTCTCGGTTCCTGTGGAATGGCAACAGACCTAGATTATTCCACTCACAGGTGATAATGCATTCTGCAAGTGGAGGCCTGGGAATACCTGACATATTTGTATTATAAAGCAATACAAGGGCTGAGACTTCTAGAATGGCTACGTCCTTCCTCTGATAGATTGGACATCCTAATTGAACAGGACATGGTTGATGTCCCGTTACGGGCCTTAGCCTTGTCAAGCCAATACAGGAATACCTTATATAGGGACATTGCCAATCCTCTGACACGAAACACATTGACTGTGTGGAATATGGTGTTGAGGGATAAACTGACCAACACACCCTTATCCCCTTTGCTACAGATTTGGGATGTGATGTGGGATTCTTCCCGAGATTTTAGAACCTTTCTCACGGATTCATGCAAGACATGTGACATGTCAGTGTGGGGTTATGCTGCGGTCGCCCAGGGAGATTCCCCGGCAGATATAAACTCCAAGCCCCTCACAAGTTTTACTTACTTTAAGAAAGCGCATCTCCTCAATGTGGTCAAGAAATTATCTATCCCACCAAATATGTGCCCTACATCTTTTGAGATGATGGTTCTAGGTCGTAACCCCCCAATAAAGAAAATATCCAAAATATATAACTCCCTTGTAACCTCTGTTGATACCCAGAAACCAGTATTTATTACTGCTTGGGAACGAGACTTAAACATCTCATTCTCTTCGGCAGACATCAAATCCTTATTGGCTCACACTACCAAAGTCTCCAGATGTGTGCGGCTCCAAGAGAACTACTATAAAATGTTGACAAGGTGGTACTACACGCAGGGCCGCCATCAGGGGGGTACAGCAGAACCTGCTGTGGGGGGCCCAGGCACAGGGCCGGCATCAGCACCCGGCAAACCCGGGCATGTGCCGGGACCCTGAGCTCCAAGCAGTGGCGTAGCTATAGGGGTCGCAGCGGTCGCAGTTGCGACCGGGCCCCTAAGCTCGGGGGGCCCGAGGGCCCCCCTTGCCACTTGCAGGGCCGCACCGCCAATTAGGCAAGGTGCGGCGCAGCCCTGCAGAGGTAGATGAGCGCTTCCATTGTGGAAGCGCTCATCTCCATAGTCATCTGTATCGCCGTCCTCAGGACGGCTATACAGATGCCTGTACTGCGGGGCAGGGAAGGGAGAGGTGTTTCCCCTGCCCGTTCCTCTGATAGGCTGCAGGCACTAGGCCGGCTCATGACGTCATTGCCTGAGCCATACAGCGCGGGACACAGGCCGGAAGAGGCCTGCATCGCATCGCTGCCAGCCTGATGGAGTAACTATAAGGGTTTTTTTTTTTTTTTTATTGCTGAAATTGCGGACCGGAGCTTTATTGGGGGCACTGGGGGCATTTTTACGGGCACATGGGGGCACTGGGGGCATTTTTACTGGCACATGGGGGCACTGAGGTCATTTTCACTGGCACATGGGGGCATTTTCACTGGCACATGGGGGCACTGGGGGCATTTTTACTGGCACATGGGGGCACTGGGGGCATTTTTACTGGCATATGGGGGCACTGAGGGCATTTTTACTGGGACATGGGGGCACTGGGGGCATTTTTACTGGGACATGGGGGCACTGGGGGTATTTTTACTGGCACATGGGGGCACTGGGCGCATTTTTACTGGCACATTGGGGGCACTGAGGTCATTTTCACTGGCACATGGGGGCATTTTCACTGGCACATGGGGGCACTGGGGGCATTTTTACTGGCACATGGGGGCACTGGGGGCATTTATACTGGCACATGGGGGCACTGGGCACATTTTTACTGGCACATGGGGGCACTGGGGGCATTTTTCACTGGCACATGGGGGCACTGGGGGCATTTTCACTGGCACATGGGGGCACTGGGGGGCATTTTTTACTGGCACATGGGGCACTGGGGCATTTTACTGGCAATTGGGGCCCTGGAGCATTTTTACTGGGACATGGGGGCACTGGGGTATTTTTACTGGCACATGGGGGCACTGGGAGCATTTTAACTGGCACATGGGGGCACTGGGGCATTTTACTGACACATGGGGGCACTGGGGGCATTTTTACTGGCACTGGGGGCATTTCTTACTGGCACATGGGGGCACTGGGCATTTTTACTGGCACATGGGGGCACTTGGGGGCATTTCTTAATGGCACGGGAGCACTGGGGGCATTTCTTAATGGCACATGGGGGCACTGGGGGCATTTTTACTGGCACTGGGGGGCATTCTTACTGGCACTGGGGGCATTTCTTACTGGCACATGGGGGCACTGGGGGTATTTCTTACTGGCACATAATTTGGGGGCATTTCTTACTGGAAAATAATTTGTGGGGCATCTATGGGGGTGGGACACTTTACTGGCACATGATTTTGGAGGGGAATCAATGGGGGGAACTTATGGTGCATTATTGGGGCGTTTCTTACTGGCACATAATTTGGGGGGCATCTATGGGTGGGGACTACTGGCACATTATTGGGGTGAAATTTTGGGGGCACTTCTGGCACATTATTGGGGGGTAGTAAACTAGTAAACTTAGTAGTAAACTAAGATGTTTTTCTGTCAAACTGCAAGGATGAGAAATGGCTGAAAAATGGCGTCTGGTCTGAAAGGAGAAGATGAGGAAAGAGAAGATCTATATTAGAGGAGACGACACTGGATGTACGAGGTATGGGGCGCTGTATTATACTGGATGTAAGAGGTATGGGGCGCTGGATTAGGCTACATTCACACGAACGTTGTGTTTTGCAGTCTGCAAATTGCGGATCTGCAAAAAAAGGATGATGTTCCGTATGGCATCCGTTTTTTTTTTTTTTGCAGATCCACTGTAACAATGCCTATCCTTGTCCGCAAAATGGACAAAAATAGGAATGGACATACAGATGCGGACAGCACACAGTGCTCATTGAAGTGAATGGGTCCGCATCTGAGCCGCAAAATATGCAGATCGGAGGCTGCAAAAGCGTGTGAATGTAGCCGGGGGGGGGGGCCCAAGCTGAAGTCTTGCACCAGGGCCCATGAGCCTTTAGCTACGCCCCTGCTCCTCGGGGGGCCTACTCAGCCGTTGGCTTTTTTTTTTAATTCATTTTTTATTTTTGCTGCTCCCTCCCGAGTCCCGTCCCACTGAGCCGCTTTAACACTCACCCCACTGCCCTTTAACAGTGCCCAGCCACAGTCTTCTCCGCGGCTCAGCGGGTGCCGCCTACCTCCTTGCCACGCTTCAGCTGTCTCCTCCTTCCCACCGCCACCAGCAGAGGAGGAGACAGCTGAAGCGCAAGGGAGAGATGAAGACTGAGGCGGCGCTATCTTAGTGGCAGGTGCAGCGACAGCAGCCCAGCAACGCGGTGCAGTAAGTAACTTGCCCCAGCCAGCCCAGTCTGAAGGGTCATTTTGCTTGTATTTTCATCTCCAGCTCTGGGTCATTATTGAATAAGGTCATCTTCTGTACTTCTGCATTGCAACCTGGGGGATGTAGGTATGATGGGGGCACAAGACGCCAACCTGAGGTCTAATGGGGGGGGGGAGACCCTGATCTGAGGTCTGATGGGGCACAAGACGCTGACCTGAGGTCTGATGGGGGCACAAGACACCGACCTGAGATCTGATGGGGTCACAAGACACCGACCTGAGGTCTGATGGGGCACAAGACACCGACCTGAGGTCTGATGGGGCACAAGATGCCGACCTGAGGTCTGATGGGGGCACAAGACGCCGACCTGAGGTCTGATGGGGGCACGAGACGCCGACCTGAGGTCTGATGGGGGCACGAGACGCCGACCTGAGGTCTGATGGGGGCACGAGACGCCGACCTGAGGTCTGATGTGGGCACTCCTGATGGCAGCCCTGACTACACGCCTACGAGACTTCACAAAATGTTCCCCTCTACGCCTTCTGTGTGCTGGAAGTGCAATGGGGCTGAGGGTAGTTTTCCTCATATATGTTGATCCTGCCCTGTGATCACACCTTTTTGGTCAGAGATATGTGGTGTACTGTCTCAGCTTCATTCCACAAGCATCAGTCCCACGCCTCTATTTTGCCTCCTGGGAAAGGCCACATTTAAACTCAAATCTAAACACTATGCACAACTGTTTCACCACCTCTTAGCAGCTGCAAGGATTATGATAGGTGCACAATGGAAGTCCACAACAGCGCCTTCTATAGCACACTGGCTGGTCAAGTGTGACCAAATTTATAGATTAGAACAAATTGCACATTGGGACTCTAGAGTCTCGCCCAGGTTTGACCTTATTTGGGGTGTTTGGAAAAATATAGGCAATTACAGTGACCATGTCATCATGTATTAGATTTTCATATTCACAACTATAGATGATGCTTACTTCTTTTGCCATCCCACTGAGCTTTTTCTTTAGCTCTGATCTCTTCCCCTCTCCCAGTTTCTCCCTAGTTCTTTTATAAAATCATTCAAGGTATCATGGTTGTTAAAGTACAAAAACTATGTATGCTGTTTCATACATTGCAGAACATGCTGGTGTATCTGTAACCACCGATCAGTAACCTGTTGATGGACGATTGTCTATGTACCTTTATATATGCATCCTTACGTGTATTGCATGTTCTACTCATGTTGTCGTAAATAAAATATTTTAAAAACTATTCTAGATATGAACCCAGATCACATAACAGGTAGTCCTTGTAATGCCATCAAAGGGATATTTCCCCAATGTGACCTTTTTTTATGCCCTGATCAGTGCTGATTGAAGCACTGAAAGTGTTAAACTATAGAGATCAGAGGTTTTTTTGTTCTCCACGATTAGAGCTAGGCAGATTGCTACTGTCTACAGCTTGTGACAAGCTTACTCGTCATTAGGGTGTTATACCACCTTCCGGCAGCCACATGGCCTACCTGCATCAGGAATGTCCCTGGCGATGTGCCTAAAATCTCTGAGTGCCAGTGGGTTACTAATGTAATACAGTATTTACTGGTTGCTCTTTGTTTATGGGCATGTAGTTACAGGCAAAATGGGCAGCCATGAATGATCAGCAAGTTAGTACTCATTACAAAACCACCTGGCTGCATTTCAGCCACAGTCCAGCCGTGCAGTGCCTATTATGTGGAACTGCGCCATAAGTCAACCCCGTAAAACTTGTAACCAAAATCAATTACACTGCTTGTGAAGTACAATTTATTTTCTAGCTATTTTTTCAAAAGCATTAGGCAACTTTAATTTGCTAGCCCTCGAATATAGGAACTTAATAAATGTAATTGTCCAGTCATTAGAGCGACCATACGGTACAAGTTCTGAATTTTTTGAAAGTCCAAAAACAAGGCAGGGAACTTATGAGAAACTTAGACAAAGCATTAGGTTGTTATGCACCAGTTTGGAGATCATAGCCTTAAAGCCTTCTGTCTTAAACCTATTTCATTTTTATAAGAAATGCTATGAACCAAAGAAAATAAGTAAAAAAGGTAAAATAAAATAATGGGAGCATATTGAGATAAAGCGAAACTCTGTTTAACGTTTCTGTCCAGTTTTTATCTCTGCAACGATAATTCAGAACTCTGGATCTGAGAGATCTATAGATGTCAAGAAGATGTTACTATGAAAAGGAGAGAAAGGAAAAATACATTACAACAAAAAAACTTTACATAAAGGACTTTGAGGTTTTATGGACTGATGAGTCCACCTTTGAGATATTTGGAAGTAGCAGAAGGCAAAACTACCAACAAAGCAATGAAAGGCTCATTGAACCATGTCTCTAGCTATCAGTCAAGCATGGTGGAGGGTCAGGGCAGGGCATTTGATTTTGATTGAATATATTATGAATGCTAGGAAGAACTTTCACATTTTAAAACCGTAAGGAAGTCATCTTGGACTTCAAGACACAGCTCATTTTTTCCTTTATCCTTAATGTATTCTGAGTGAAATAACATTTACATTTTTTGTGTTTTGAGTTTTGTGCTTTGTGTTTCCATTTCAATATTTTTTGATATATAAAATCTTTGCTGTTCATAACATTTGTCTTAAAACAGAACACTTTCTATTTTTTTTCTCCATTTCAATGTTTTGTTTTTTTTTTTAATACATAAAATGTGTGTGCTACTAATATTTGTGTTTAAGCAGACTGATTAAGACTAATGACTTTACATTAAACATAGCTGTTTTTTTAACAAATTATTTTAGTAAACTTTATCAATGGGGGATATTTACTTTTAAAGAGGTTGTTCGGCCTAGGAGCCAAACATTTAAATCTTCAGAACCTGTACCCAATCAATAAAAAAAAAAAAAACACTCACCTGTCCACAGTCCAGCCATTCCTACACTGCAGCTCTGTTGCTGGCTGCATCATGACCCATGACCGCGCTCTACCACATGGTGACGTCATTACGCATATCACAGGTCCTTTGGCAAGTCCTGTTCACTGAAGATATAACCACGGAGACACCATCACGTCTCTCAACGATGGTCAAAACTAGCCAGGCCTTTCACCGGGAAGGAACAACCAAGGGAAGAGCAGTCACCAAAAGGAAATCACCTATGCCAAAGCATGGTATCCATCCACAGACAGCTGTTTCGGGGTATTTGCCCCTCATCAGTGTGGAGTAGGATGGTGTCTCCGTGGTTTTCTTTTTGATTTGCATATTGCTTTTCCCAGGGAGCCTTGTTTTGGTTTCGCCAACGTTGAGACTCGTGATGGTGTCTTTGTGGTGATGATGGTTGATCTCCCTGAGGTCAATTATCTTTTCTTAAATAATCCTCTACTAGGCATTGCTCCCACTAGCCAGATTCCTACTCCACACTGATGAGGGGCAAATACCCCAAAACAGCTGTCTGTGGATGGATACCATGCTTTGGCATAGGTGGTTTCTTTTTGGGGACTGCCCTTCCCTTGGTTGTTCCTTCCTGGTGAAAAGCCTGGATAGTTTTGACTGTTGATGAGACATGTGATGGTGCCTCTGTGGTTTTCTTTTTGATTTGTTCTGTCAAAGTGGTCATGGGACCAAGCCACGTGTGGTCCAGCAGAGACTAGGCTGGAACTGGGATTCCAATTATTGAGATGGTTGGCTCCTAGGCCGGAAAACTCCTTAAACAGTATTGGCTCAAGACAGCTCTGGGGCCATTATTAGGATGAGGCTGATGTCCCTTAACATTTTTAGTTCCGGCAATCTTTTCTGATGCCCCAATGTCTATTGATCACAAATGTTGAACAGCTGAGATTAGAGCTTTCTCTGATCTTGACTATTTTTGATGGGTGGTGACTTTAAGTTGCAGCCACCCCTCAGCCACCTTTATTGGATAAATGAATGCCACTAGACGTTAAATGGGTATTCCCATTGTTAAAAGGTATTCACTATTTGCAGGATAGGGGATAACTATTTGAACAGTGGATGTCCTAAGCCTGGGAACCCCACCTATCACCCACCTAAAGCTGGCCATATAGTGCAACACATATCAGGAGTAAGGACATGTTCACCCAATAGGATAAATAAAGAAGGACATATCTTTAGTAGAGATGAGCGAATCATTCAAAATTTTATTTGCCGAACATTTGTCAAACTTTTCATAAGATTCGTATACTCAACGAATATATTAGTTGAATCTGGGTACAAAATGTAAGTTAATATGTGGCGTTTAACGAACATTTGCGCACTAATAACAAACGTTCAGTTTTAAAAAGTACGCAACTTCTTTGAACACGTATGCATGAGCGTACAAATTGCGCACAAAAATTACAGGCTTTGCTGGAGAGGAATGGTGGAGCAGGAGGAACGCTCTGAGTCTGACCCCTGGCTACATATGGATACTGTATCAGCAGAATGACAGCAAATCATCTGGCTAAGACTGAGATGAGCGTGCCATCCGCTCCACTATCTCATCCACTTTCTCCTCCACTACAATTTTGCGCCTTGGTGGGTTACCGGCCAAGTATTGTGAATACTACAAGTAGAAGCTCCGGCTACAGTTCCTTTGGCACTGCTGTCCTGTCCCACCTTTTTTTTTTTTAGAGCTCGAGGTCTAGCTGGAACTGGACCCCTTTTGCTTATCCATTCCAGACATTTTTCACTTCACTCTGTGGCCCTGCAGCTGGTCTTTGTCCCTGTCTATCTCCCTGTCTCTCTGCCTATCTCTCTCCCTACCTGATTAATTATTACACCCCAATTTCAACAACTTAGGTCTCAGTGTCTCAGAACTTCACACACAATGCTTCTGCTCGTCTCAACCGCCTCAGCACAAGTGATGCATCACTGACTTACCGAGCCTGAGCCAATCAGAGCAAGCCCTGCCCACTAGGTCAGGTGACCGCTTTCTTCCCGTGCTTTTGCGCACAAAATACGAACTAACAGTAAAAGTTCGCTAATTACTTGAATTTGTACGCAACAGCATATAGAGTAACTTATACGTAGCATTAGCGTGCCATTTATTGGACGAGTACGTAGCGAATGCGTAGACAGCCTTAGAAACATTTTCGAATCTTAACGGAGCGAATTACCTAATGTTCGGATTCGCTTTGCAGCTGAAAATTTCCAAGATTTGATACAAATCAACGAATCGATGAATAGATTCGCTCATCTCTAATCTTTAGGGTTAATGGGAATTATAGGGAGTGTATTATTACAAAATGATAAATCTGTTTTTTTTTTTTCTTATAAACAGATTGTGACATCTACAATTGTGGCCGTGCCTTAATTCTTTTGTATTTTACACCTAATTCTATTGCCTCTGTGTTGCACAATATAACATCTCTAATTAGACATAGCTATTGAATGAATGTGCCAAAATAATAATTCACTGTGGCTAGTTTGTCTGTTTTGATTTTCTAGCTCAACTAGGTGGTATGATGTAGAATTTGGCAGCAATGCATGCCAAAACTGTGAAAACATATTGGCACAAAATTTCAATGCAACATAAGGCAACAGTAATTGGTGTAAAGTTCATGAAAAGTGTCTTGTCATGCACTAACCTTAACACCCAGCTTGCGCCACTATGATAAAATTGGCATGTCCTTAGATTTTCTCTAGTTTATACAGAATTCGTAATTTTAAAAAAATGTGATGCTTTTGTATATTTTTGTGAATACCTACTTTAGGGATGAGCGATTGACTTCGGATGAAACATCTAACGCTGTTGCGATTTGCATAAAACTTTGTTAGAGTGCTCTGTACAGTATTAGAATGTATTGGTTCAGATGAGCCAAAGTTATTACTTTGCGAAGTCTCGTAAGACTTTGCATAATAACTTCATAAATTAATTTGTACTGTAAAAAAAAACGTTTTCCGAACTCGGTTCGGTTCCAAGTGGTACATAGGTGAAAATGTTGACACAAATCTAAATATAATTGATTTTTTGACTGTTGTACAGACCCAAATGCATCAGGTTAAGAGATGTGTGCCTCTTAATAAATCTGACCATGGAAAATATTATGCTTACCGTTACAACTAGAGATGAGTGAGCACTAAAATGCTCGGGTGCTCGTTATTCGAGTCAAATTTTTCCCGATGCTCGGGTGCTCGTTTCGAATAACGAACCCCATTGAAGTCAATGGGAGACTCGAGCATTTTTGCAGGGGACCAAAGCTCTGCACAGGGAAGGTTGCGTGAAAACCTGGAAACCTCAGAAAATGATGGAAATACCACGGAAATGGACAGGAAACAGCAGGGGCAGCATGCATGGATGCCTCTGAGGCTGCCTAATCGCACCATTACGCCAAATTCTGGGCAATAGCCTGGTGGTGACCCTCAAGATAATTGTGCTGACCCAGACCAAGATGGGCAAGGCACATGCCATCACATGTTAGTAAATTCTTGCGTGTTGGGACTCTTGCGCACATGGCTAACTTCATGTTAGGCTGCCTTTCCCGTGACCCTCAAATTTTTGCCAACACCGATTACTGGGTGTTCACCCTCCTGGACCCCCGGTACAAACAGAACTTTTCCACCCAGGACCCCGGCAGGAGCGCCTCCCGCCCTACAACCACCCCTTCACCTCCACGATCCTCCACACCCTACACCAATGTGTCCCAGCGCAGCGTTCAGCTGTCTTTGCATCAGACATTGGAGCGCAAGCGCAAACGCGAATACAATTCCACCCACCCACATGCGCAAGCCCTAAACGTCCACATTTTCAAACTGCTGATCCTGGAGATGCTGCGCTATAGACTGGTATAGATTGAGGCTTTCCGCAACCTGATGGCGGTGGCTGTCCCTCGGTACTTTGTCCCCAGCCGCCACTATTTTTCACGATGTGCCATCCCAGCCCTACACCAGCACATGTCAGAGAACATCATCCGTGCCCTGACCAACGCGGTTACTGAAAAGGTCCACCTAACCACGGACACGTGGACAAGTGCTGATGGGCAGGGACACTATATCTCCCTGACGGCACATTGGGTTAACTTGGTGGAGGCTGGGACCGAGTCTGACCCTGGGGCTGCTCATGTAATGCCCACACCAAGGATTGCGGGGCCTACCTCGGTCACGGTTTCTCAGACTTATTATGCCTCTTCCTCCAACCCCTCCTCCTCCTCTCAAATACAATCTGTGAGCACGGCGCCTTCAGCCGGTAGCTCTAGGCGCAGCAGCACTGCCGTGGATAAGGGTCAACAGGCGGTGCTGAAACTGCTGAGCTTAGGTGACAAGAGGCACACCGCCCAAGAGCTGTTGCAGGGCATCACGGCGCAGACCGATCTTTGGCTGGCGCCGCTGAAACTCAAACCAGGCACGGTTGTGTGTGACAACGGGCATAACCTGGTGGCAGCTCTGCAACTCGGCAGACTAACATATGTGCCATTATACACAATACTATTTCCCAAAGTAACAATAACCCATATAAACACTGCATATAAAACCTGCCTGGCCCACGTGTTCAATCTTGTGGTTCAGCGGTTCCTCAAGACCTACCCCAATATGTCTGATTTGCTCACCAAGGTGCGACGCATCTGTGCGCATTTCCGCAAGTCAGACACAGATGCTGCCACTCTCAGGGCAGTGCAACGGCGCGTACAACTGACTGCTAATCGACTGTTGTGCGACGTGCCCACACAATGGAATTCCACATTACACATGTTATCCAGGGTTTACCAGCAGTGAACAGCAATTCTAGACTGCCAGATGATAACATCCACAAGAACTGGTAGTCAGGTTAGTCAGCTTCTTCAAGTGTACAATGAGGAGTGGACGTGGATGTCTGATATCTGTCAGGTGTTAAGCAACTTTGAGGAGTCAACACAGATGGTCAGCGGCGATGCCGCCATTATCGGCGTCACCATCCAGCTGCTTTGTCTGCTGAAAAACTCACTGCTCAGCATGAAGTCAGAGGCTTTGCGCTTGTCACAGGAGATGGGGGAAGAAGATACGTTACTTGATAGCCAGAGCATTCTCAGGTCTGTTTCTCAGCGCTTATTGGAGGAGGATGAGGAGGAAGAGGAGGAAGAGAAGGAGACTGTTGGCGAGACTGAAGAGGGTACCTATGCTCATTCCTTCTTATCTGTTGAGCGTGTATGGGCTGAAGAGGAGGAGTTGGAGGAGGAGGAAATGGAGAGTCAGCCTATTGAGGAAAGGGAATTCTTGCATGTTGGGACTCTTGCGCACATGGCTGACTTCATGTTAGGCTGCCTTTCCCGTGACCCTCGAATTTTTGCCAACACCGATTACTGGGTGTTCACCCTCCTGGACCCCCGGTGCAAACAGAACTTTTTCACTCTCATTCCTGTAGAGGAGAGGAGTATGAGAGTGAATCAATATCAACAGGCCCTGGTGCACAAGCTGAAACAATCCTTCCTATCTGACACCGCTAGTGGCAGAAGACGTAGTTCTGTGGGCCAGCTAGCGGGGGAGAGGAGGGGAGAAGGCAGCTTGTCAAGCACTGGCAGGGGAACACTCTCCAAGGCCTTTGCCAGTTTTATGGCACCCCAGCAAGACTATTTCACTCGTCCCCCAGTAGGGGGGAGCTGTTCAGAAAGATGGTGAGGGAATACCTAGCTGACCATACCAACATCCTGCGTGATCACTCTGCTTCATACAACTACTGGGTTGCAAAGCTGGACACGACAACTGGCGCTGTACGCCTTGGAGGTGCTGGCCTGCCCTGCCGCTAGCGTGTTGTCAGAGCGGGTCTTCAGTGCAGCTGGTGGCATCATCACTGATAAGCGTACATGCCTGTCAACTGACAGCGCTGACAGGCTGACGATTATTGAAATTAATAAAGCCTGGATTTCACCGGAATGCAAATCTTCTCCGGGGGAAAGCAGCTCAACATGAAAATTCTTTATGTATCCTCTTTTCTTCTCCTCCTCCTCTTCGCACATAAACAAACCAACAGGCAATGTTTCTGAGGGCCAACTGGCGCTCTTTACAAACAATGTTTACGGAGGGCCACCTACAGGCCCTCTCTCCAATAAATTTTTTAGGAGTGTCAACTACAGACACTCAAAAACAATTTTACAGGAGGGTCAACTACAGACACTCTAAAACAATTTTACAGGAGGGTCAACTACAGACACTCTAAAACAATTTTACAGGAGGGTCAACTACAGACTCTCCAAAACAATTTTTTAGGAGGGTCAACTTCAGACACTCCAAAACAAATTTTTGGGAGGCTCACCTACAGCCTTCTGCAATCTCAGTCTGACCAAGGCATTGGTGGTGTCACCGCCATGCTGTATCAGTGTAAAATTTGATGTGCTTCACCTGCTACCTGAGTGTAACTTGGTCACTCTGGGTTCACCGTCATGCTGTATCAGTGTAAAATTTTATGTGCTTCACCTGCTACCTGAACTAACTTGGACACTTGTTGGTGTCAACACTAGAGTGCGGCTACTATACCGCACACCACAGAATTGTTCACTGCACTGTAGTATATATAACTGAGAGAAAAAAAGGAATTTTTATACTGCGGCTAATTTACCGCAAACCACTCCATTTTTCACTGGACTGTAGTACATATAACTGAGAGAATACGTATTTTATAGACTGACTCTGCTGTACAGCACACTACAGAATTGTTCACTGGACTGTAGTATATATAAATTAAAAAAAACGTATTCTTTAAATGGCGGCTATTTTGCCGCAAACCACTACAATTTTCACTGGACTGTAGTACATAAAACTGAAAGAAAATACGTATTTTATAGACTGACGCACACTGTACAGCACACTACATAATTGTTCACTGGACTATAGTGTATAGAAATGACAGAAAAACGTATTCCCTAGACTGACGCTACTGTACAGTACACTATATAATTGTTCACTGGACTGTAGTGTATAGAAATGACAGAAAAACATATTCCCTAGACTGACGCTACTGTACAGTACACTACATAATTGTTCACTGGACTGTAGTGTATAGAAATTAGAAAAAAACATAGTCTTTAAATGGCGGCTATTTTACCTCAAACCACTACATTTTTCACTGGACTGTAGTACATATAACTGAAAGAAAATACGTATTTTATAGACTGACGCTTTTGTACAGCACACTACATAATTGTTGACTGGACTGTAGTGTATAGAAATGATAGAAAAACATATTCCGTGGACTGACGCTACTGTACAGTACACTACAGAATTGTTCACTGAACTGTAGTGTATAGAAATGACAGAAAAATGTATTCCCTAGACTGACGCTACTGTACAGTACACTACATAATTGTTCACTGGACTGTAGTGTATAGAAATGACAGAAAAACGTATTCCCTAGACTGCACTACAGATCTCAGCAAGCCAAGGTACAGCAGCAGCAAAAATGAGTACTTTGGGCAATTTATTTTGGGTCTGTGTGGACCACGTGCTGTCCCTTCTGTCACCAGTCACTGTGTACAGTGTGCAGCCAAGATGGCGGTAGCTGCACTACAAGTCCCAGCCAGCAGCCTGGAGGAGACCAAAAAAAAGGTGCTTGTAGCCCTTAGAAGGGCTATTGGGTTCTTTGTGGGTGATTCCTGCCTAACCAACATCTAAATTCAGGCCCTAATACTCTCCCTGACAGACCGCAGCTCTATCCCTAATCTCATGAAGACGGTGTATGACGCGAGCAGCGCGGGACCAGATTCTTATGTTCCCAGGTCATCTGATCTGGCCAGCCAATCCCTGCTATCGACTTGTAGGGGCCCCATGTGATGCTAGAAGGTACCAAAGACTCTCCTCCATGTTGATTGGCTGAAAAAAGGCGCCTAACATGCAGGAAGAGGAAGTTGCCATTTCCTCGAGGATCACGATATGCTCGTCCGAGTAGCGAGCATGTGCGAATACCCTAATGCTCGAACGAGCATCAAGCTCGGACGAGCATGTTCGCTCATCTCTAGTTAAAACCCTTGTTTCTAAATACCCTAACCTTTTTTACTCACCCTCTGACACCCAGCATCCAGATATTATACCCCCCACAAACCCTGACTCCCCTCAGCTACATCTTGGTCACAATTGTACAGACTTGATGCTGTGCCTCAAATTCCATAGAATATAGTCCAATGATGTGCTTTATATTTTTTTCACAGTTGTTCTAAAATGAAGACGGCACAGAAAATGTCTTTCCATTGGTACCAGTCATTTAAAGACATTAAAAGTCACCTAAAACAATGGTATGAAAAAAATCCTATGGGGTCATTTATTATCCAGAAATATGCCTATATTAAGTGTATTTTTGTCGCTGATTGTGGCCCAAAGGTTATTTGTGCCGCAATCTACAGATCTTACCACTCATGTCAGGTCTAAAAAAGTGGGCCAGGACGGGCTGGGAAGCCCATCTTATTCATAATTTCCTGCCCCTGTTTTAGCCGTAGAAAATGGTCTAGATGTAAGTCAGCAAGGAAGGTGCCCTACACTTGGACTGGAGCTGGATGTGCCAAAGTTATGTAATGACAGGGGCCTAGAGATGAGCAATTAAAAAAAAAACTGGATCCGGACAGTTCTCCAAATTTTCCAAAAAGATTTGACTCAATCCGAATTTATTTTTGACGAATTGTGTTAAAAAACAGCTATTTCCTGTATAGTGGTGTAGAACACTGTGCCTTGCACTAACACACATAGGGAGTCTGCTGTGGTAGTGAAACAATACTGTGAGTCAGTATGACACGCAGATGACAGGCTTCGCTCTTGCACACTTCACTTATTTGGGCAGTTACGGGGCAAAAACTGACCAAATAACATCAACTTTGTGTTGATGTTTTCTTCAAAGAAGAAATGATTTGTATGCTAAAGGTCTTCTTTTCAGTAGAAAAGTGTGCTCCTTGACTCTGGATGATAAATTAAAGTGTTGGTTGTTAAGGCTGAATATGTGGTTTCCATATGGATTTCAAAATGGAGGGTCACCCACTCAGGAATCCCCAGTGATCCAAAGAATCATTTGTTCTTGTGGACTTAAAACATCTACAGAAATTTCCAATTGGTTTATCTTATCTTGAGATGTGTGATGCAAGGTGACCAGCTTTATTAAATTAAATAAAATAAAATGATTTTGCGATATTATGTCATGAGATGTATCTGCTATTTGTAAGGGCACCCACTGGTTGTGTTGTGGTTTTCATTCCATAGTAGCATGTTGCCATATTGTATTTAATTTACTTAATGAGAAATTGGAGTCCTTAACCAAATTTGAGCTAAGGAAATGGATGGCCATCTAAAACTATGCCATGCAGGGGTATAGCTACCATGGAAGCAGGGGAAGTGGCTGCTACAGGGCCCAAAATCAGGAAGGGGCCTGGGAGGAGGACAAATGGATTTATTTTCAGGGCCCAGGGAGCAGTGATTATTGTGCCTCTAGTCCTAGCACTGGTAGTACTCACAGCTATGGCCTTTTGTACTGAGCAAGGAGCAGTTCATGCCAGGGGTCCCTGCATGCCAGGTAGAGCTGCCAGCTGAGCGTCCTGATGTTCTGGAGCCCCTGTGCACCACCTCATGGCCTGGTTCCTAAAGCAACCGGACGGAGGCAGCAGCAGCCGGGGAAACCGTGACAACAGCTGTTTGCCCGGAGCACCAGAAGCCATACTCAGGGCAATCATCTTATTGTCATTGTAACTCTGTTATGAAAGTTTTGTTTTTGATTTGAGAAGAGTGAATCAATTCTTAAGAATCCAAATTTTTTTAAAAATGTAATTAGAATCATAATTTCTAGAGATTCGATTTGGGAGAGAAGAAGAGAAAGAGAGAGAAATACTTTTCCAGGCATTTAGACCATTTTCAAATTGGATAGAATTGCCCAACTCAAATTGCATGTTCGATTTGGATAATCTGCCCCAAAATGAATTTTAATAAATTCTCTATTTTTCTCTCTATTTCTGATTACACAACTCCTATGATGTATCTTTTTTTCATAATTCATTAAGAATAATACTTCCTTCTATAAGCCTTCAAGCTCTTGCTCACATCCATATTCCCGTTTTCGGTACAGATCTGAGTTCTGTTGAAAGATGTATGATAAATGAATTTAGATTTTAACTGAAACCAGGTTTTTTTCTTACTTTACTTATTCTGTCTTTGGACAATTGGGAAATTCAGAGCAGAACCTTTCAAGCACGTCAGTTAGCTCCAGTTACACATTTATTTATTTATCAAGGGGGATTGTTCATGAATGCAGCTGAAACCACCGAGTGCTGAATCCTCACAAATACAGCTCAACTCCCGCTGTGATAAAGAATTTTATTTTTCCCTTTCATTGGGGGAGAAGGGAAAAAAGATGTATACTGTGGATATTCCTCATCAGGGTTTCCGGTTCTTTCATTACGTATTCTATAGCCTATGACTCTGAATGCATTATTGGAAGCTGTAAATGTCCCAGCCATGTTTTATAGATGGGTGCATTTTCAACCCTTGAGACATGAGCAACCTAAGGAAATCGATCTGTGAATAATAACTGCTGTTCACATTCAAGTCAGGTTACCATGTTTCCTGCTTCACTGCACTGGCTGGAAGTGAATGAAGGATTTGACAGAAGAGATTGAATTAGTAATAAAGAAGAAATAAGAATAAAACAAGTTCAGCCCTAATATCATTTTTGGCTATGAGTTGATACAAGAAGAACATATTGGCAGCCGCTTAAATTATTTCATCTGAGTTCATGGGTTTCATTGGATTCAATTAAAAAGAAAATTAAAGATTTTAGACTTTGTTTTCCTTATTTATCTGAAATATATTTTTTCAGCTTTGATAGAATGCGCCATCATGGACTATCAGACTGTGACTGGTGAGATCACAACTGTCCAGTGACATCATTAAAAGGGGTCGTCCAAGCTTTTCATATTGATGACTTTCCCTCAGAATACATAGGTCATCAATAGTGTTGAGCGAATTCATCTCCACGAAAAGGAATTTGGTACAATTTTTTTTTGCTTCATGGTAACAAATCGATTTCTCCTGAATGGCAGTAAAAAAATGTAAAAAATCATACTTACCTGAACCGTTTGACCACAAAGAGTGGGCTGCCACCATCTTGATTGAAGATCCCATGCAAAATCCAGTGTGTGGGGACAGGGCCATTTCTAGAGCCGGGCGAGGGGTGCCACTGCACGGGGCGCATCACTTCAACAAGCAAAAGGGGGGACTGGCACTGGTGTTTACAACTGATCAGCAGCAGGGCCAGGACTCAGATAATGAGTGCTTCCATTGTGGAAATGCTCATTAGTAAAGGAGGCTGAAGAAACAGTGAGCAGAGCGCTGGCCCACTTCTCTATGGCTGCAGTATTTCTTGGCATAGAGCAGCCTGTGCAGAGTGTGTGAGGGAGGAGGGGCCTGTGGGAGCATCAGGAAAGGAGGCGGGGCCAGTGTGAGGAGAAGACAAGGCACTGGGGACTGTGTGGAGCGGCATGAGAAAGGAGGCGGGGCTTATCTGGGGAGGATTAATCTGACCTGTGAGGAACATGGTTCACAGTGAGTACAAACCATAATGTAAATGTGCTGGAGCCTGTGTATGAGGTATGATCAGTGTATCAGGAGAGGGGGCTCAGTACATGAGGGGAATGGGGGGCTGCTTAGGGGAGATGGGGGGCTCAGTACATGAGGGGAGGGGGGGTGCTCACAATACATGAGGGCTTAGCACATGAGGGGAGATGCTCAGTACATGAGGGGAGATGGGGGCTCTGTACATTAGGGAAGATGAAGGGTGCTTAGCACATGATGGGAGATGGAGGGGATTGCTCAGTACATGAGGGGGAGATGGGGCTCTGTACATTACTGTGGAGATGGGGAGTGCTATAGCACATGAGGGGGATGTGGAGGATGGGGATGCTCAGTGTATCATGAGGAGGGAGTGAGTGGATGGATGGGGGTGCTCAGTACATGAAGAGATGGGGGAAGGTTGGTGGAGCATGAGGGGATACTGTCGGAAGGATGAGGGGATGTGCTCAGTATGAGGGGAGATACTGTGGAGGATGGGGTGCTCAGTGTATGGAGGGGAGATGTGTGGATGATGATGGTCCTGCAGTGTGTATGAGATGGAGGGATTGCTGTCAGTGTATGATGGGGATGCTGCTCACTGTGGAGAGATGGGGGTCAAGTATGAGGAGGAGATACTGTGGAGGATGGGGTGCTCAGTGTATGGGGAGAGGAGATACTGTGGAGGATGGGGGGTGCTCAGGGTATATGAGGATGATGGGGATACTGTGATGAGGGGATGGGGGGTGCTCAGTGTATGAGGGGAGATACTGTGGAGGATGGGAGGATGGGGTGCTCAGTGTATGAGGGGAGATACTGTGGAGGATGGGAGGTGCTCAGTGTATGAGGGGAGATACTGTGGAGGATGGATGGGTGCTCAGTGTATGAGAGGAGATACTGTGATGATGATGGTCCATGTCAGTGAGGAGTATATGAGTGAGGAGAGATACTGTGGAGGATGGGGGTGTTCAGTGTATGAGGGGAGATACTGTGGAGGATGGGGTACTCAGTGTATGAGGGGATAGATGACTGAATGGAGGGGGTGCTCTAGTGAGGGAGATACTGAGATGGAGATGCTGTGGGAGTGATGAGGAGCTGTATGAGGGGACTGATGAAGATGTGCTGAAGATGGATAGATAGATGCCATGTATGGTGCATAGGAGATACTGTGTGGAGATAGGGAGTGTGAATATATCAGACAGATACTACGATGAGATGCTCAGTATAGACAGATACTGGGGGCACAGCTCCAGGACGTGTTGCACATAAGGAGCACACTGAACTGGACATAGTGCAGCACTGGCACCAGCACACAGCGCTAAACCAAGAGCAATGGCGCCTGGAGGAGGACCAGAGAGGGGAGGGAGTATACACAGTATATATATATTAATAATGACTAATAAAAGTAGTGATACATTTCTGATCCCTGTCCTCGCTGGTCTCTGTACTTCTATGTCCCCCGCCACTGAGACATGAGACCGCTACAGCCAGTGATTGAGAAGTGAACTATGGGATGAAAAAAGTTTCACTACTTTAATTACTTCATCATGTTCTCAGCTGTTGGAAAGTAAACTAATTTAGGCACATGGAGCAACAGCAGGCATAGTATTGGTGGACACTACAGGGTGGCAATGTTCAGGTGGGCAGCTATATAGGGGGTTACTTGCTATAGAGGGTCGGGGTGGACTGCAGAAACAACAAGGCAAAGTTAAGGTATACTGTAAGCTGAATTCCCTGGTCCTTAATGCAGAATCTGTAGAAGACCTCCTGTACCCTGCGCCATTTATAAATAGTGGCATCTTTTTACGAGGCCAGTGTGAGGAGAAGACAAGGCACTGAGGACTGTGTGGAGCGGCATGAGGAAGGAGGCGGGGCTTATCTGGGGAGGATTCATCTGACCTGTGAGGAACTTTGTTCACAGTGAGTACAAACCATAATGTAAATGTGCTGGAGCCTGTGTATGAGGTATGATCAGTGTATGAGGAGAGGGGGCTCAGTACATGAGGGGAGATGGGGGGTGCTCAATACATGACGGAAGATGGGGATGCTCAGTACATGAGGGGACATGGGGGCTCTGTACATGAGGGGAGATGGGGGCTCTGTACATGAGGGAAGATGGGGGGTGCTTAGCACATGAGGGGAGATGGAGGGGATTGCTCAGTACATGAGGGGAGATGGGGGGTGCTCAGTACATGAGGGGAGATGGGGGTGCTCAGTACATGAGATGAGGGAGTGCTCAGTACATGTGGGGAGATACTGTGGAGGATGGGGATGCTCAGTGTATGAGAGGAGATACTGTGGAGGATGGGGGTGCTCAGCGTATGAGGGGTGATGCTGTGTGGAGGATGGGGGTGCTCAGTGTATGAGGGATGATGCTGTGTGGAGGATGGGGGGGCTCAGCGTATGAGGGGTGATGCTGTGTGGAGGATGGGGGGTGCTCAGTGTATGAGGGGAGATACTGTGGAGGAAGGGGTGCTCAGTGTATGAGGGGAGATACTGTGGAGGATGGGGGTGCTCAGTGTATGAGGGGAGATACTCTGGAGGATGGAGGTGCTCAGTGTATGAGGGGAGATACCATAGAGGATGGGGTGCTCAGTGTATGAGAGGAGATACTGTGGATGATGATGGTCCTCAGTATGTGAGAGGAGATACTGTGGAGGATGGGGATGCTCAGTGTATGAGAGGAGATACTGTGGATGATGGGGGTGCTCAGTGTATGAGGGGAGATACTGTGGAGGATGGGGGTGCTCAGTGTATGAGGGGAGATACTGTGGAGGATGGGGGTGTTCAGTGTATGAGGGGAGATACTGTGAAGGATGGGGGTGCTCAGTGTATGAGAGGAGATACTGTGGATGATGATGGTCCTCAGTATATGAGAGGAGATACTGTGGAGGATGGGGGTGCTCAGTATAGATGGACAGATACTATGGAGGATGGAGGTGCTCAGTATAGATGGACAGATACTGTGGTGGCACAGCTCCAGGACGTGTTGCACATAGGAGCACACTGAAAGGACATAGTGCAGCACTGGCACCAGCAGACAGCACTAAACCAAGAGCAATGGCGCCTGGAGGAGGACCAGAGAGGGGAGTATACACAGTATATATATATTAATAATGACTAATAAAAGTAGTGATACATTTCTGATCCCTGTCCTCGCTGGTCTCTGTACTTCTATGTCCCCCGCCACTGAGACATGAGACCGCTACAGCCAGTGATTGAGAAGTGAACTGTGGGATCAAAAAATTTTCACTACTTTAATTATTTTATCATGTTCTCAGCAGTTGGAAAGTAAACTAATTTAGGCACATGGAGCAACAGCAGTCATAGTATTGGTGGACACTACAGGGTGGCAATGTTCAGGTGGGCAGCTATATAGGGGGGTTACTTGCTATAGAGGGTCGGGGTGGACTGCAGAAACAACAAGGCAAAGTAAAGGTATAAGCTGAATTCCCTGGTCCCCAATGCAGAATCTGTAGCAGACCTCCTCTACCCCGCGCCATTTATTAATAGTGGCGCCTTTTTACGTGGCTGCACACCCCTGACCGAAGACCTGTGCGCATGAGCTCCTGGAAACAAACTGAAAAGAAAAGGAAAGTGAACAAACTAAAATCTGGGGAGACGACACCTGTAAGTCACTGGGTTTACCCTGGGTAACTGATTCTTTTAAAATGTGTTTTAATCTCTTCATTAGAAAGTAAGGTCACTTTAAACATGGGGGAAGGGGGGTCGCTTTTGTATTGTTTGCCCTGTTGGCAAAATTCCCTAGAAACTGCCCTGTGTGGGAACATAAATGACGTCACCACGCTGACCGACATGACGTCATCACAGGACATGCAAGATTTTGCTCTGGACCTACAATCAAGATGGCGGCTCAAATGGATGAGGGTAAGTATGATTTTATTAATTTGTTACTTTATTTTGCACTGTAATATTGAAGTCAGATGCCGCAATCAGATATGAACGCAGCATCTGAGGGGTAAAATGACAAGGGGAAGCACAATCACTGCTCCCTGCCATTGCACCCACTACTTAGTAGTGGTACTTTGTGACTAAGCAAATTTTTTAGTAGAATTCAGCAAAGTAGTTGAATCACTTTGCTCATCACTAGTCATCAATATCAGATTGGTGAGTATCTGACTCCCAGCCAATCAGTTGTTTGAAGAGGCTACAACGCTCCTGGGAGGCCAGTGATATCACTTTCATCAGTCACATGAGCTGCAATACAAAGCCCAGTTGCTATCCAATGTGATCAGCGGGAGTCCAGAGTATCAGACTCCTGCTGATCTGATACTGATGTTCAATCCTGAGGACATGTCATCAATGTCAGATTTTGAAAAAAAAACCCTTTATGATTAATTTAAAAAACTAGAAATCCTACATCATATAGTACAATAAAGCAATTTCTTTCTAGCAAGGCTAGAACCAGCCCTGTACCTCACAATGAGCCACAGATCTCTCCATTCATTGCTCCACTTGCCACAACTTCTTACAGTAGATCCAACTGATGGCAGTTGAAGGATAGAATGAAGTATGTGAGTCCACCGCAGTGATGTTACCAAGGTGGAGGGAAAAATAAGGAAAGGAACAGCAGGTAGAGCAATACAGATAGAATTTATTGAACTCAGTTGTTTTAATTTGTGATGAGCGAAGTTATGGAAAAATTTGATTTGACTGGTTCGCCGAATTTCACAAAGAAATTAGTTCATGACGAATGACTTTGTTACGAAGTCCATTTCTTTGTATGTAGAGGTTGCAATGACGGGGATTTATCATTGATCGCAGCATCTGAGGCTACCATTTAGGCCTTTCAGGGGTTAATCAGGGTAAAAAAAAAAATACATACTTTACACGGGCCAAGAATCTTAAAGATAATTGCTAAGGAGCGTTCCTATGAAGCGATTATCTGGTGGTGTAAATGTGTAATCACAATCTGCTGCCGGCAAACAAAGAGTCAGTATGTCCCCATTAGCGATCACTCCTCCCCATACTGTGGAAGAGATTGCTGCATGTACAGATGTAGCCAAGCTAAAATTGATAAGGGCCCATGCACACAAACGTATTTTGTTTCCATGTCCGTTCCGTTTTTTGTGGCCCGTATGCAAAATAATTCACTTCAATGGGGCCACAAAAAAAAGCAGAAATGATTCGATGTGCATTACGTGTCTGTATGCCCGCTCCGTAAAAAAATGGAACATGCCATATTATTGCCACATTACGGACAAAGATAGGACTGTTCTATTAGGGGCCAGCTGTTCCGTTCTGCAAAATATGGAATGCACATGGACGACATCCATATTTTTTGTGGATCAATTTTTTGCGGACCTCAAAATACATCCAGTCATGGGCATGAGCTCTAACTAATGTGTCACAGTGATATCCCGTGCCATCTTGTGACAAAAGCCATTGTGACACATTGAAAGTTGAGTTAGTTTACCTTTTTGTGCCACTTTTTTACTTAACGCATTAACCATCAAGTTTAGCACGGCTGCATCTGTAAACACAGTGGTCTACTCCATCAGCAATCTGCAGATTGTCGGGGAAGGAATGCTTCCCTCCTTACAATCTACTGCTATGTCATCCCGTGTAAAGGGACCTTTAGTCTCACATAGATATCGGACCTTATCAGGGGTAGATGTTCTGGGAGGAGGGAGGTGTAGATATATTTTTACACACCTCTTATGAAATATTGTTTTTTTAATGTTTTTTTGTGATTATGTTTTCGATATTTATAAAATTTTTGATTCAATCATGTGATTTTTGGTGTGCGCCATCTTGCTTTTTCCATGTGCTCCTTGTTTTGGCTTAATGTATGTGTTTATGCACATGGGCAGCACCCTTTTGTTTTTTAAGTTGGTTTGTGGTCCCCACTTTACACTATCCTCTTGATAGGTCATCAGTATCTGATCAATGGGGGATCCGACACTGAGGACCCCCGCCAAGCAGCTATTTGAGTTCATAGTAACGCTGCTGCCTTCTCTCTGCTTACCAAGCACAGCGCCGCACATTGCATAGTGGCTGAGCTTGGTATCACATTGCGCCCCATTCAATTCAATTGGGCTGAGCTGCGCCTAGGCCACGTGATCGATGAAAGTGACGTCCCTTGGCCTAGGGAAAGCTAAGAGATGGCCACAGAGCTACTGCAAGTGCCAATACCTTCTGAAAAAATTGATAAGGGGAGGAGGGTCCCCGGTGTCAGATCCTACCAATCAGATACTGATGACCTATCTAAAAAAATAAATAAAATCCCACTGGGAACTGTAATGTGGTTGCATTTTAGTAACTATATTATGGCTTCAAGTCCCGACCTGACCACAGGTCTAGTGACCCCAAAGATTCTTTAATTCTAGCTAATGATTCTGTGTATCATATATAGTGACTCTAAAATAATTTGTTGAGATCAGAAAAGACCACTGGTTTTATTATAAATAGAGATGAGCGAGCACTCGAATGCTCGG
>ONZH01022230.1:0-20207 GCA_900303285.1 Rhinella marina | reverse complement strand
AAATATTGATGTTTATTTGGCTATTGACCTTTGCTGTGTTATAGAAAAAAAAAGTGATAAAATTTGAAAATTTGAAAAAAGGATGAAATTTTAAAATTTCACTTCAATTTTCAAGTAATTCTTTTGGAACATGTAAAGGGTTAACAAAGTTGTGTAAAATCAGCTTTGAATACCTTATGGTATGGAGTTTCTAAAATGGGGTCATTTATGGGTGGTTTCTGTAATGTAAGCCCCACATAACTGAATTGGTCCTTTAAAAAGTGGGTTTTTGGAAATGTTCTTAAAAACTTTAAAAATTGCTTCTAAACTTCTAAGCCTTTTAACATAAAAAAATAAAATAACGTCAACAAAATAGACATATGGGGAATCTTAAGTAATAACTTTTTTATGAGGAATCACTCTCTGCCCTAAAAGCAGAGAAATTCAAATGTCAACAATTGAGAATCTTTCAAAAGTTTTAGCAATTTTTAGAGTTTGTTTTATGAATAAAGGTGAAACATATCGAGTGAAATTTACCACAATCATAAAGTGCAATGTTTCACAGGAAAACAATCTCAGAATGGTTCGGATCAGTAAAATCATTCCTAAGTTACTAACATATGAAGTAACACATCAGATTTACATAGTAACATAGTTTGTAAGGCCGAAAAAAGACATCTGTCCATCCAGTTTGGCCTGTTTTCCTACAAGTTGATCCAGGGGAAGGCAAAAAACCCTGTGAGGTAGAAGCCAATTTTCCTCACTTTAGGGGAAAAAATTCCTTCCCGACTCCAATCAGAATAACTCCCTGGATCAATGACCCCTCTCTAGTAACTATAACCTGTAATATTATTACCCTCCAGAAATACATCCAGGCCCTTCTTGAACTCTTATAGTGAACTTACCATCACCACCTCCTCAGGGAGAGAGTTCCATAGTCTCACTGCTCTTACCGTAAAGAATCCTCTTCTATGTTTATGTACAAACCTTCTTTCCTCCAGACGCAGAGGATGTCCCCTCGTCACAGTCACAGTCCTGGGGATAAATAGATGATGGGAGAGATCTCTGTACTGACCTCTGATATATTTATACATAGTTATTACATCTCCCCTCAGTCGTCCCTAATTTTGATAATCTTTCTGGGTCCTGTAGTCCACCCATTCCAGTTATTACTTTAGTTGCCCTCCTCTGAACCCTCTCCAGCTCTGCTATGTCTGCCTTGTTCCCAGGAGCCCAGAACTGTACACAGTCCTCCATGTGTGGTCTGACTAGTGATGTGTAAAGTGGCAGGACTATGTTCTCATCGCCGCCATCTATGCCTCTTTTGATGCAACCCATTATCTTATTGGCCTTGGCAGCAGCTGTCTGACACTGGTTTCTGCAGCTTAGTTTGCTGTTCACTAAAATTCCTAGGTCCTTTTCCATGTCAGAGTTACCCAATGCTTTACCATTTAGTATGTACTGGTGACTTGCATTATTCCTTCCCATATGCATAACCTTACATTTGTCAGTGTTAAACCTCATCTGCCACTTTTCTGCCCAAGCCTCCAGTCTATCCAGATCCATCTGTAGCAGTGTACTGTACTCTGTAGTATATATACAGTATACTGTCCTCTGTAGTATATATACAGTATACTGTCCTCTGTAGTATATATACAGTATACTGTCCTCTTCTGTGTTAATTACTTTACACAGTTTAGTGTCATCTGCAAAAATTGATATTTTACTGTGCAAGCCTTCTACAAGATCATTAATAAATATATTGAAGAGAATAGGGCCCAATACTGACCCCTGTGGTACCCCACTAGTGACAGTGACCCAATCTGAGTATCTACCATTAATAACCACCCTCTGTTTTCTATCACTGAGCCAGTTACTTACCCACATACAGACATTTTCTCCCAGGCCAAGCATTCTCATTTTGTATACTAACTTTTTATGTGGTACCGTGTCAAACGCTTTGGAGAAGTCCAAATATACGACATCCATTGAGTCGCCGCGGTCAAGTCTAGAACTTACCTCCTCATAGAAACTGATTAAATTGGTTTGACATGACCGATCCCTCATGAAGCCATGCTGATATGGAGTTATTTGCTTATTTTCATTGAGGTTCTCCAAGATAGCATCTCTCAAAAACTAACCAAAACTAAACTGGTCTTTAAATTGAAAATTGGCTGCATCCTGAAGGGGTTAAGAAAACAACACACACTTTTGTTGATGGTAATTTTTTTCTATCATTTCACAAGATCTTAGGGCTTTTCAGCATTTCAGCAGAGTGAAAATGCTGAGGATTAGCCGCTGTGTTGCTCCATATCATCAGTGATTATTATTATTATGTTGAAAAACTCCTAATGTTTGTTTAAAAAAAGTATTAAAAGTTGCTATACTGAGTTCAGTTTTAAAAACATTTATTTCCTGTTGACAGGACTTTTTTTCCATCTTACATAACGGAACAAGACAGAACAGTTATTTGTGCCCATAGAACGTGCCCATTTGTGCCCATTAGGACGTATCAAAATGGAATGCCTCTAAAGGGTTGCATTTTGCATTCCATCCTTAAATTCCCTTATAACATGGTATAACAGACTATGCAATGTATATGTGAACCCTCCCTTACTGTGATAGGCAGGTCCCATACAGTATATGGACATGCGCATCGCCGTGCAGGCCACCAACAGTCCTAGCTAATCACAAGCTAAACAAAAAAAAGCATACAGCAGCCTTCAGTAAAGGAAAAAAAACACTGTGGGCCCCTGCAGGAGCTATGTCCCAATGACTGTTTGGTAGAACAAAAGAAGGACATGGAGGCAGTGCCAATAAGTAGTGGAGAGAAAAAAAGGGTTCTTTTAAGCAGAACCCATTAAGTACAAACACATGCTTTTGAATCACTTCTGTTAGCTGTAGAATGACTGCGCGTCACTATTAGGCTCAGTTCACACTTCACTTATTTGGTCAGTTATTGGTTGAAAACACAGATCAAGTGCAGATCTTTTCATGATAGCTCATCTGAGACTAGGATTGGCTCCTGATTTTGGCTCACCATATAGTAACTGCTGGTAATAACTGAAGTGTGAACTTAGCCTTACATGTCAATGTTTGCATCAGGTCTAATTTCCTTAATCATTGTAATGGTCAGCGGGTGCAAACCCACTGTTCCACATGGCCAATCTCCTCAGATGGTGAGGATAGACTTTCCCGAGGGGTACACCAGGCCCTACCTCTGAGGGGGTGTTGGAACACAAGGAAATGAGAACCTGGGTGTTAATCCACCGGACTGGCCTCCAGGTGGCAAAATCGGCATGGATCCACCTTGTAGTTCTCCCTCTCGTGGCCCTTTTTGCACTTACAGCAGAACTGTGGCATATCCTGCGCACACTTGCGGTGAGGAAACCTACAGTGTCATCTCGATCCATGCGCATGGATCCTGAGTGCCTCATTTAAGTTAATACAGGCATTAGCAGGCCCACGTCCAGACGCATATATACCACTTGACTACCAGAGGTAATGCTATATATCTTACAGCTGCATTTTATTACTATTTTTTGCACCTCCCACCCTATATCATTGCACTAGATACTATATTTGCCACAACATCCTTCAAGATACATGGTCTTCTTGCTTTTCTGGCACTCAATACCTCACCTCAAAGCACTGACAATTTAAAGAGGGTTATCCCATGAATAATGTAAAAAATGAAAATCAGACATCATACAGAACATGACAATCTTTTTCTAACAAAGCTAGAACCAGCCCTGTACCTCACATGGATCCAGAGATCTCCCCATTAATTGCTTTGCTAGATTTATATCAAGCTGACAGCTTAAGGGGAGTGTTTTTTCTGCTGCAGCTCAAGATGCGTGTCCATGCTCTCCCTATCACAGCTCAGGAGGCGTGTCTCAGCTCTCCCTATCACAGCTCAGGAGGCGTGTCTCAGCTCTCCCTATCACAGCTCAGGAGGCGTGTCTCAGCTCTCCCTATCACAGCTCAGGAGGCGTGTCTCTGCTCTACCTATCACAGCTAAGGGGGCGTGTCTCAGCTCTCCCTATCACAGCTCAAGAGGCGTGTCTCAGCTCTCCCTATCACAGCTCAGGAGGCGTGTCTCTGCGCTCCCTATCACAGCTCAGAAGGCGTGTCTCAGCTCTCCCTATCACAGCTCAGAAGGCGTGTCTCAGCTCTCCATATCACAGCTCAGGGGGCGTGTCTCAGCTCTCCCTATCACAGCTCAGGAGGCGTGTCTCAGCTCTCCATATCACAGCTCAGGGGGCGTGTCTCAGCTCTCCCTATCACAGCTCAGGAGCCGTGTCTCTGCTCTCCCTATCACAGCTCAGGAGGCAGTTGAAGGATGGAACTGAGCATGTGCGACCTTCTCAGTGAATAGGTCAAAGAAATAAGAAATTAAGTGGTCCTATACAGATACATTTTACTGAACAACTCAGTAGCTATACTAAATTTTTAATTACATGCAATTACAAAAGTATTCAGACCCGGTGCTGGTTTGAAAACTGTAGAATATTTTTCGTGGGACAACCCCTTTAACTACTGACCTCTATTAAGGGTCACTATTAGGGATGAGCGAATCGATTCGCAGAATACTTTGTTTGAATACTGTACAGAGTGAGCGCTCCATACAGTATTAGAATGTATTGGCTCTGATGAGATGAAGTCTCGCGAGACTTCACATAATAACTTCATAAATTAATTTTTACTATAAAAAAAAAAACATTTCCTGAACTTGCGTTCGGTTCCAAGTGTTTTTTTACAGTATAAATTCATTTATGGAGTTATTATGTGAAGTCTCGCAAGACTTCATCTCATCAGAGCCAATACATTCTAATAAGTCATTATGGGTGATTTCACTTTGTAACGTGTAGCTGCCATTTTAGGAAAAAAAAAACTATTCGTTACCACGAACCGCAAGTAAATTCGGATTTGTTGCAAATCTAGTTCTACTTTGGATGTTTTGCCAGGTGGAAGCCAGAGCATTAGTTGGTGCTGCTTCGGCTTAGCGATGGCCACTATTGCCAGACCTCTGCAGGTGCCTTCTGGCCCGGAGAGAATTGGATTGGTTTATGGGGGGGGGGGGCCCTGCGATAGACCGCAACCTAGTGCACGTTTTTGTTGCACGGGTATAGAAGGCACGTACCTCAGGCTTTCAGTTAAAGAAAAAGCATTGCCCTTGCACCTCTTTTGGCAGAGCCCATTTGCACAGGCTTTATTGGACACATCCTCAAACACATTTAGTTGACTGTTTTCCTTTCCCCAAAATGTGAATAACACCTGAGAACAATTAATAGAAAAAAGTGAAAATATTCAAAGATAAAATAACAGAGAACACCCACCAAAGTCTGAGCATGAAGTTCCACACAGAAGACCCACTATATGATCTAAACACACATTTCTGAAATCAGAACTCAACTGGGAATACTCACTGCGCTCCGAAAACCACAACTCCACAAAAAGAACATAATCCACACGGTACTGCAACTACATCTTTCTACTTTTTCACAAGCTTTGAGGGCTTTTCAGCATTTACTAAAAAGCTATTAAACAATTAGCAAAAGAGCTATAACCACTGATAACACAGGGCGTCTCCTCTGACCTCCCCTCCCCCGATCACCATCCATATTATGGAGACGACACACAACACAGACTTTATCATCTGAGGAGAGAAATCATCACAGAATAGAAATGTCCCTTCAGGTAATAGATCAGACATAGACCCCTCCATGTATAATTAGCCAGAAGTCAGGAGGACACAGCAGGGACATGTGATTTACATAAACAGGAAGGGGCGGGGCAAAACCCTACTGTCTGTAGATAAGCAGAAAAAGGCGGGGCTAATAATTCAATTTTCAGAGTACGTTCAGAGTGGAAATGCTGAGGATTAGCCGCTGTGTCGCTCCAGGTCATCAGTGATTATTGCTCTTTTATCATTTGTTAAAAAAACCCCTAATGTTTGTGTTTAAAAAGTTTCTATACTGAGTTCAGTTTTAGTCACGTTTAATTGAATGTTAGTCAATAAAGTTTAAGGACAATTGATAGATACAGGTTAGAGTCTTGAAATATAGAATACACAGGGAGCACCCACCAAGCACTGAACCTGCAGCTCCACAGTGGACGCCCACTATGCTATGGATCTGCTGCTGGATAGAAATCAATCCCCCCCATAGCTTTGAACCTGTTGCTGAACAGAAACATCTACTGTCCTCTAAACTTACAATTCACCAAAAAGAAATCAGACTATCTATAAAAAGTTATATCTCAATATTGCTGATATGAGTATTTTTCTACTCTTCTACAAGTTTTGGGGGGCGTTTCAGAAGGGGGGAGAGAAAAAAAAAAAAAGCTGTTAAACAATTAACAAAAGAGCTAAAACCACTGATAACACAGAGCGTCTCCTCCGACCTCCCCTCCCCCGATCACCATCCATATCATGGAGACGACACACAACACAGATTTATTATCTGAGGAGAGAAGATTCTTGGAGGAGGGAGGAAATTCTTTTACTATTGTATTCTGCTATTATTGCTCTTTTACTATTTATTGAAAAACCCCTAATGTTTGTTTAAAAAAAAGTTTTAAAAGTTGCTATTATTGAGTTCAGTTTTATAAACATTTAATTGGATGTTGTGCTTTCCCCAAAAAGTCAGGGGGCACCCACTGAGCTCTGAACCTGCGGCTTCATAGAGAATAGAAAATAGCGACACAAAAACAGAATTTTTTATTTCAAAAATGCTTTATTTAAAATGTATGTATATATATCAAATCAGTGTCTCTGTAATGGAACCGACCTGCAGAATAAAGATAACTGCTTCCGAAAAAGCAAAATCAAAAGTCGAATGTACTCCAAAATGGAACCAATGATGATGGTAGCTCACCCCGCAAGAAAATAAGCCCTCAGATAGCCCCGCCAAGAGAAAAATAAACACATGGTGGTCAGAAAACGGCTGCTCTGGTCCCCAGAGGATGTGCGAGAGCGACATGGTGCCTGTAAACCAACCCATCAAAATCTGCAAAAGCCAAATTAGTAATGTAAAGTGAATTAAAAAGATTTGAGAATGAATAAGCTTACGCAGGCTACGTGAATAATTATATTTACTAAGTGGTTAAATATACGGTAATACAAAGAAATCACAGAATAATAAAAAGTAAATAAACATCACTAGCCAATGGGGCGGAGACTCCGACGATCATGCTATAACCCCTGGCTGTCTACCCTGTTATAACACATGACTGACACCCCAGGGTATACAAGAGAGAAAGGGCAATCATACTTACATCCTACCTAGAATGGAGGGCCTGGTGGAGTCTCCTGAGACAAGGTGAGTTTAGACCTGTTAGCCCCTCCTCTACTGTGCATCACGTATGTCTCTGAGATCACTCAGGAATGTGGTCTTATCAGCACAATGGGGGATGGGTCCTATCTCTAACCCACTTTATTACAAGGGAAACTTCTAAACTATTATGCAAAGTATTAAACAGAAATAAAGGGGAGGACCAATCAGTCACTTAAAAATACCCTTACAATACAGGTGGTCTTTCCCTTTTGAACCCTGTAGTGTGCCCAGACAACAGTTTACGACCACATATGGGGTGATACAAATAAATGGTCTTAAAAACTTTAAAAATTGCTTCTAGAATTCTAAGCCTTTTGTGAATGTCAATTTTTTTAAATTTTTAAATTTAAAAAATTGACATTCACAAAATGACGTTAACAAAATATACAAATGGGGAATGTTAAGTAATGAGTTAAGTAATGGTTTAGGAGGAATCACTCTCCGCCCTAAAAGCAGAGAAATTCAAATGTCAACAATTCAAAAGTTCGAGCAAATTTTTGATTTTTTTTATGAATAAAGGTGAAACATATTACCACAATCATCAAATTCAACTAGTCACAGAAAAACAGTCTCAGAATGGTTTGGACAAGTAAAATCATTCCTAAGTTACTAACACATAAAGTAACACATCAGATTTCCAAAACCAAACTGGTCTTTAAAGTGAAAATTGGCCACATCCTGAAGGGGTTCGTAAAAACATCTCACACTGTTGTTGATATTAGCATTTTTCTACCATTCCACAAGCTTTTAGGGCTTTTCAGCATCTGCTAAAAAGCTTTTAAACAATTAGCAAAAGAGCTATAACCACTGATGACACAAAGCGTCTCCTCTGACCTCCCCTCCCCCAATCACCATCCATATCATGGAGACGACACACAACACAGATTTATTATCTGAGGAGAGAAATCATCACAGAATAGAAATGTCCCTCCAGATAATGGATCAGACATAGACCCCTCCATGTATAATGAGCCAGAAGTCAGGAGGACACGGGAAGGGGCGGGGGCTAATCCCTACTGTCTATATATAAGAAGGAAGGGGCGGGGCTAATCCCTACTGTCTATATATAAGCAGGAAGGGGGCAGGGCTAACAATTCCATTTTCAGAGTATCTTCACAGGAGTGTTTTCTGTCTAAAATAATGAATCTTTGATAGAAGTGACTAAAAGAGTTACCAAATGTGAAGAACTGATGGAAGGATACATTTTTCTTTATTTTTTCTGTTCTTCTGGCCAAGTTCACACTTCTGTTATTGTGAGACAAAACCAGATGCAGATCTATCCATTATACTTTATGGAGAAAAAATGGATCGTATAAAAAAAAAAACAGATTCTGTCCATCAGTTCTGCACATTTGGCAACTGTTTTAGTCACTTCTGTCAAAGATTCGTTATTTTAGACAGAATAAACTCCTGCGAACATACTCTAAAAATGGAACTATTAGCCCCGCCCCTTCCTGCTTATCTACATACACGTGTTTTGCCCCGCCCCTTCCTGTTTATGTAAATCACATGTCCCTGCTGTGTCCTCCTGACTTCTGGCTCATTATGTCTGATCCATTATCTGGAGGGACATTTCTATTCCGTGATGGTTTCTCTCCTCAGATGATAAATCTGTGTTGTGTGTCGTCTCCATGATATAGGTGGTGATCGGGGGAGGGGAGGTCGGAGGAGACGCTCTGTGTCATCAGTGGTTATAGCTCTTTTGCTAATTGTTTAACAGCTTTTTAGCAAATGCTGAAAAGCCCCAAATGTTTGGTGAAGAACAGATTATATTATTATTTTTTTTTTTTTTGTGTTTTAGAAGTTTGTTACTTTCAGATCCTGCTGTTGCTCCCAGTACTTGCACTGATTTTCTGTTAGTGTCAGAAATAGGAGTCTCCATACACAATGCACATTCTATATGTTTCCATCCAGCCCCTGGGTCTGAATACTTTTGTCATTAAAAACTCTGTATAGCGAGTGAGCTATACAATAGAAGTTATGTGTACGGCGCCACCTGCTGTTTCTTCTTTTCCATATTTTTTTTCCCCGTCTCACTGAGGTGGTCGCACGTGCTCTGTTTAAACTGTCAGCTGCCACTGGCCATATGTTCTCTTAGAAGCTGTGGCAGAACGGACACACACCCTGAGCTGCCAGACTGAAGATAATCTAGCAGAAGAATCGGAGCAGTGAATGTGGAGATCTCTGAGGTACGGGACCCATTCTAGTCTGAAACCGAACTTGGCTTCAGTTCCGACTGGTACCTCCGAGCAGAAGCCTAGTTCGGTTTCAGGAAAACTGATGTGAAAAATAAGGATTTGAAAGAGGTCAGTCTGCCTATAGAGGAGGAATGTGAAGAATCTGCCGTAAAGAGCAAAAAAACAGGGGAAAAAAAAAGTGAAGATAAAGGGCTGAAGATTAGAAGAGAATGTGAAGGAAGATGGAGCCATGAAGATTAGAGAGCAATCTGTTGTTCTGTGTCTTCTTAGATGTTGGCTCAGATGATGAGGCGATAGACATGTTGTGACCTCCGACGTGCCAACTTATGGCAGATGATGATCGGACTGAGCTCTGGGAATTTGGAGACAAGTCCTCCCCTATAATTCTTTTTTGTGTTCCTCACAGTTTTTACTGTCTGGCCGGGGTGTTACCCTGCTGACAGAGGGCACTGACATTAGGGGGCACCACTGCCATGAAGGGGGCACTCCACTCTGTACAATGGATAGGTAGGTAGTACGTGCCACATCCACATGATGTCAGGACCTGAGTTTTCCTGCAGAACTTCAAACTGCCTCTGCTGACCTGCCTGCTTCCTATAGTGCACCTGTAACCTGATTCATCAGACCAGGCCGCCTTCTTCCCACAGAGCACCTGGTGCCATCTCTTCTCCAGGTAATTGACAACACACCCAACCATCCACATGATGTAACCTGATTCATCAGACCAGGCCGCCTTCTTCCCATGGTTCAACTGGTGCCATCTACTCCCCAGGTAAGTGACACGCACACCCGGCCGTCCACATGATGTGACCTGATTCATCAGACCAGGCCATCTTCCTCCTATAGTGCACCTGGTGCCATGATGTAGATAACTTCCTCAGGCCATCTTCCACCATTGCTCCAGTTCTGATGCTCTCACGCCCACTGTAGGCACTTTTGGAGGTGGACAGGGCATAGCATAGGCATTTGGACCAGTCTGGGGGTACACTGCCCCTTATAAAGCAGGACCAAAGAGCGACACTTTGGAGGCATGTCTGTGACAGGTGTTGGTTTATCATCACATCAGCACCTGTCCTCAGACTTCTATGATGTATAATCATTGTACATCAGACTCAGGCTTTCACTGCTTCCTCATCTAATCCTGAGTCTTACCTGTTCTGTTCACTTACTACAGTTTATTAATTCAAATGCTTTCAATTTCGTTCTATTTAATAAAGTTTCCAATTCAAAACCATAAACTGCGCATGCGCATGAACAAGCAGGAAGTGCTCTCACTGCCCCTTCCCTCTTCGTAGTAGCGGTGTCCTTGCCATTCCCAAGATGGCTGCTCCCATTCGGCTGCTCCAGGGACTGACAAGTTGCGTGTGGTGCGGCCGCCGGTCCCTGTCCTCAGCATCTTCCCCGTCCTCTGCAGCCATCCGCCGCACCTTCTTGCGCTACTTCGAGGAGCGGCATGGACACCGGCTCGTCCCGTCCTCCTCAGTCCGGCCTCGGGGAGACCGTAGTCTACTCTTCGTGAACGCAGGCATGAACCAGGTGAAGTCACGTGGGTGCTGGAGCAGCCGTGGATTGGCTATAGGAAAGGGGCGTGTTTTGAGGTTGTCAGGGTGGTGGAAAGCGATGGGCGGGGTGATTGAGATGATTGACAGGCGAGTTGTCACCAGTGACAGGAGGGTTTGGATGTGCTGGCTGAATATTGCACCCTGTGTGATAATGTGTTATCTCCTTGGTATATACACAGCATGTATATATATATTTATATATTTGTACTCGCCGTACTTGTGTCAGTGAGAGCTTCATTCCACTTCTGTACATCTCCTTGAAGGTGACATGAAGCTCCATACAATTCATATTGTGCGGGGGTGCACGACGGCCATTGTCACATCGCTGTATGTCAAGGGGCCGCAGATCGAGCTTCATTCATTCACTGCTGTAAAAAAAATAAAGTTGATTGGCGCTCGTTTACATCAGCCTATCACAAGGGCCGATGCACAATGAATGGGGAGGAATGATCACTACCGCAGTCAGTGCTGATGATTATCTTACATCTCCCATCTGATAACAGGCAGGAACTGGTTAAAAATCATTTTTACTGTGGCACCCTGCAGCACTCCTCTGCCCCTGAGATACGTCATCGTGGTCATGTCTTTTGTTCCTTCCAGTTTAAGCCCATTTTCCTGGGCACTGCGGACCCCCGGAGTGAGATGGCGCAGTACCGCCGGGTGGTGAACAGCCAGAAGTGTGTGCGGGCCGGGGGAAAACACAACGACCTGGAGGACGTGGGCCGAGACGTTTACCACCACACCTTCTTCGAGATGCTGGGAAACTGGTCATTTGGAGATTACTTCAAGGTATAAAAGTGACCCCTCACCCGCTATCCGCCCCTCTCTCCCCCCCTCTTTCCGCCCTGAACCTGACGTGACCCTTCATTTCTAATCTTGTCTTCCTGCAGGTAGAAGCGTGCGCTATGGCGTGGGAGCTGCTGACACACGGTTACGAGATCCCAGCTGATCGCCTCTATGTCACCTACTTTCGGGGAGACCCAGGACTTGGTCTTGCCGCAGATGAGGAGACAAAGGAGATTTGGCTGAGCCTGGGGTAAGTATCGATCGGCAGGTAGGTAGCACCAAGATCCCGACCTCCAGGCTGAGGCCTCGATGTACAGTGAGGAAAAAAAGTATTTAGTCGCCACCAATTGTACAAGTTCTCCCACTTATAAAGATGAGGTCGGCCTGTAACTGACATCATAGGTAGACCTCAACTATGAGAGACAACGTGAGAAATCCAGAAAATCACATTGTCTGATTCATAAAGAATTTATTTGAAAATTATGGTGGAAAATAAGTATTTGGTCAATAAGAAAAGTTCCTCTCAATACTTTGTTCTATCTCCTTTGTTGGCAATGACAGAGGTCAGACATTTTCTGTCTTCACAAGGTTGGCACACACTGTGGCTGGTATGTTGGCCCATTCCTCCATGCAGATCTCCTTTAGAGCACTGATGTTTTGGGGCTGTTGCTGGGCAACACGGACTTTCAACTCCCTCCAAAGGTTTTCTATGGGGTGAGATCTGGAGACTGGCTAGGCCACTCCAGGACCTTGAAATGCTTCTTATGAAGCCACTCCTTCGTTGCCCTGGCAGTGTGCTTGGGATCATTGTCATGCTGAAAGACCCAGCCACGTTTCATCTTCAGTGCCCTTGCTGATGGAAGGAGGTTTGCACTCAAAATCTCACGATACATGGCCCCAGTCATTCTTTCCATGTACATGGATCAGTCGTCCTGGTCACTTTGCAGAGAAACAGCCCCAAAGCATGATGTTGCCCCCCCCATGCTTCACAGTAGGTCTGGTGTTCTTTGGATGTAACTCAGCATTCACTCTCCTCCAAACACGACGAGTTGTGTTTCTACCAAACAGTTCTACTTTGGTTTCATCTGACCATATGACATTCTCCCAATACTCTTCTGGAACATCCAAATGCTCTCTAGCAAACTTCAGACGGGCCCGGATATGTACTGGCTTAAGCAGGGGGACACGTCTGGCACTGCAGGATCTGAGTCCCTGGCGGTGTGTGTGTTACTGACGGTAGTCTTTGTTACGTTGGTCCCAGCTTTCTGCAGGTCATTCACTAGGTCCCCCCGTGTGGTTCTTGTGATCATTCTAACCCCCCGGGGTGAGATCTTGCGTGGAGCCCCTGATGGAGGGAGATTATCAGTGGTCTTGTATTATTGCTCCCACAGGTGATTTCTTCACACCAAGCTGCTTGCCTATTGCAGATTCAGTCTTCCCAGCCTGGTGCAGGTCTTTGTTTCTGGTGTCCTTCCACAGCTCTTTGGTCTTCGCCATAGTGGAGTTTGGAGTGTGACTGTTTGAGGTTGTGGACAGGAGTCTTTTATACTGATAACAAACAGGAGCCATTACTACAGGTGATGAGTGGAGGACAGAGGAGCCTCTTACAGAAGAAGTTACAGGTCTGTGAGAGACAGAAATCTTCTTGTTTCTTATTGACCAAATACTTATTTTCCACCATAATTTGAAAATAAATTCTGTAAAAATCAGACAATGTGATTTTCTGGATTTCTCATTTTGTCTCTCATAGTTGAGGTCTACCTATGATGTCAGTTACAGGCCGACCTCATCTTTATAAGTGGGAGAACTTGCACAACTGGTGGCGACTAAATACTATTTTCTCCACTGTACATCAGTGATAACTCCCATCATTGTGTCTCCCCCATCAGTGTGCCGCCTTCACGTATCCTACCGTTTGGTCTGAAGGAGAACTTTTGGGAAATGGGGGACACGGGCCCCTGCGGGCCCTGCACAGAGATTCACTACGATCACATTGGAGGACGAAATGCTGCCGCTCTGGTGAACCAGGATAGTCCAGAAGTGGTGGAGATCTGGAACCTGGTGTTCATGCAGTATAACAGGTAGGGCAATGCTGATCTACAGCCGTACATGGATGGTGAGGGTTGGTGATCTAGAACCTGATGTCTGGAGGGTAATATAAGTGTCTGTCTAGAAGCTGGTGATGAAGGAGAGACAAGTAATGTTCTTCATACAGTCTAGTGGTCGGTACTGGGAGGTGATGATAATCTAGAACCCATAGGTGATGAATATAGAGAATAATTGCCTAGAACTATCAGTAATACAATACGGTGAACTGTAATAATCTACAAGTCTTTTGTCTAGAATCGGTCTTGATCTGGAATAGGTCATTATTATACATGATCTGGTGCTCGGGCAGTGGGGGGGGGGGTAATGTATTATAATCTAGAACCTTATTAATGCAGTAGAAGGATGGGTTATGAAGATCTAAAACCAGCTGCTTATATAATGAGTATTTATTTTGGATCATCTAGAGCCTGGACGCTGCTTATCGACCGCCATATAGTGCGTTCACAGCGCCTGTTGAGGAGATTTCTTGTGAGGCGCAGTAATAATACTCCAGTAGGGGGCAGCATAAAAAGTGGAGTAATGTCTCTAGACAAAAGTGTTAGTGGTAAGACGCTCCAAATGTATCAGCTGTCTGCAACGTTCAGTAAACTAGACTGGTATCATTGTGTGATCGAGTGCTTGGTGACATTTGGGTGATGATAATCTAGAACCTGGTGCTTGAGAAGTATGACAGGTAGGGATGATAATCTAGAACCTGGTACTTGTGAAGTATGACAGGTAGGTGATGATAATCTAGAACTTGGTGCTTGAGAAGTATGACAGGTAGGTGATGATAATCTAGAACCTGGTTCTTGTGATATGACAGGTAGGTGATGATAATCTGGAACCTGGTGCTTGTGAAGTATGACAGGTAGGTGATGATAATCTGGAACCTGGTGCTTGTGAAGTATGACAGGTAGGTGGTGATAATCTAGAACCTGGTGCTTGTGAAGTATGACAGGTAGGGGGTGATAATCTGGAACCTGGTGCTTGTGAAGTATGACAGGTAGGTGATGATAATCTAGAACCTGGTACTTGAGAAGTATGACAGGTAGGGATGATAATCTGGAACCTGGTGCTTGAGAAGTATGACAGGTAGGTGATGATAATCTGGAACCTGGTGCTTGAGAAGTATGACAGGTAGGGGGTGATAATCTGGAACCTGGTGCTTGTGAAGTATGACAGGTAGGTGATGATAATCTAGAACCTGGTGCTTGAGAAGTATGACAGGTAGGTGATGATAATCTGGAACCTGGTGCTTGTGAAGTATGACAGGTAGGTGATGATAATCTAGAACCTGGTACTTGAGAAGTATGACAGGTAGGTGATGATAATCTGGGACCTTGTGTTTGAGAAGTATGATAGGTAGGTGATGATAATCTGGAACTTGGTGTTTGAGAAGTATGACAGGTAGGTGATGATAATCTGGAACTTGGTGTTTGAGAAGTATGACAGGTAGGTGATGATAATCTGGAACCTGGTGCTTGTGAAAGTATGACAGGTAGGTGATGATAATCTAGAACCTGGTGCTTGAGAAGTATGACAGGTAGGTGATGATAATCTGGAACCTGGTGCTTGTGAAGTATGACAGGTAGGTGATGATAATCTAGAACCTGGTGCTTGTGAAGTATGACAGGTAGGGATGATAATCTGGAACCTGGTGCTTGTGATATGACAGGTAGGGATGATAATCTGGAACCTTGGTACTTGAGAAGTATGACAGGTAGGGATGATAATCTGGAACCTGGTGCTTGTGAAGTATGACAGGTAGGGATGAATAATCTGGAACCTGGTTCTTGTGAAGTATGACAGGTAGGGATGATAATCTGGAACCTGGTGCTTGTGAAGTATGACAGGTAGGTGATGATAATCTAGAACCTGGTACTTGAGAAGTATGACAGGTAGGGATGATAATCTGGAACCTGGTACTTGAGAAGTATGACAGGTAGGTGATGATAATCTGGAACCTGTTTGAAAAATGACAGGTAGGATGATAATCTGAACCTGGTCTTGGAAGTATGACAGGTAGGTGATGAAATCTAGAACCTGGTACTTGAGAAGTATGACAGGTAGGGATGATAATCTGGAACCTGGTGCTTGTGAAGTATGACAGGTAGGGATGATAATCTGGAACCTGGTACTTGAAAGTATGACAGGTAAGGTGATGATAATGGAACCTGTGCTTGTGAAGTATGACAGGTAGGATGATAAATCTAGAACCTGGTACTTGAGTATGACAGGTAGGGATGATAATCTGGAACCTGGTAACTTGAGAAGTATGACAGGTAGGGATGATAATCTGGAAACCTGGTACTTGTGAAGTATAGGTTAGGGATGATAATCTGGAACCTGTACTTGAGAAGTATGACAGGTAGGTGATGATAATCTGGAACCTGGTTCTTGAGTATGACAGTAGGTGATGTAATCTGGAACCTGGTACTTGAGAAGTATGACAGTAGGATGATAATCTGGAACCTGGTACTTGTGAAGTATGACAGGTAGGTGATGATAATCTAGAACTGGTACTTGAGAAGTATGACAGGTAGGTGATGAATAATCTGGAACCTGGTACTTTGAAGTATGACAGGTAGGATGATAATCTGGACCTGGTGCAGTAATGACTAATCTGAACCTGGTGCTTGAGAAGTATGACAGGTAGGGATGATAATCTGGAACCTGGTGCTTGTGAAGTATGACAGGTAGGTGATGATAATCTGGAACCTGGTTCTTGTGAAGTATGACAGGTAGGTGATGATAATCTGGAACCTGGTGCTTGTGAAGTATGACAGGTAGGTGATGATAATCTAGAACCTGGTACTTGAGAAGTATGACAGGTAGGGATGATAATCTGGAACCTGGTACTTGAGAAGTATGACAGGTAGGGATGATAATCTGGAACCTGGTGCTTGTGAAGTATGACAGGTAGGTGATGATAATCTGGAACCTGGGGTTTATGATGTATGACAGGTAGGTGATGATAATCTAGAACCTGGTTCTTGTGATATGACAGGTAGGTGATGATAATCTAGAACCTTGTCTTCATGTTGTTTGGTGCAGGGAGTCGGATGGACACCTCAGGCCTCTGCCGCAGTGTCATGTGGACACGGGGATGGGACTGGAGAGACTGGTCACAATCCTTCAAGGTAAACGCTCCAATTACGCCACGGACCTTTTCACTCCCGTCCTGAAGGCCATCGAGAGGGTGAGTGTCACGGATCACGTTCCCATCATCTGGTGCGGACGTTTCTCACATGGCCTGAACCATTGGGCTCCTCTCTTGTAGGGCTCACAGGCCCCTCCGTACCAGGGGAGGCTGGGCACCGAGGACTCCCATCACGTGGACATGGCGTATCGGGTGGTGGCCGATCACATCAGGACCCTATCAGTCTGCATAGCTGATGGGGTGTACCCCGGGACGTCCGGAGCAGAGTGAGTGCAGCGCAGGAGAATTTACCAGGGTGGGCTGGCTGCCCCCTGTAACCTCTGCCTCTCTGTCCCGCAGACTCGTGTTACGCCGCATCCTGCGCAGAGCCGTCCGGTTCTCCTCTGAGGTTCTCCGTGCTCCTCCTGGCTTGTTGTCTTCCTTGGTGCCCACTGTGGTGGAGATCTTGGTAAGTGGAGACCCTCAGCCCCATTCTGATACAAGCTCCGTTAAGTCCTGACGTTCGCCGCTGTGCGATTATATTACAGGGTGGCGCGTATCCGGAGCTGGAGCGCGAGAAATCTCAGGTGAGTGGCGCCTCGTCCTCTCTGTCCCGCTCGGGGCTTCAGCGCGTTTCTGTGACTTTTCTGCTGATTTCAGATCATGAGGATTCTGAACGAGAGTGAGGACGCCTTTCTGGCCTCCCTCCAGCGGGGGCGCCATATCATCGAGCGCACTATTCAGCAAGGAGTGGCCAATCAGACATTCCCAGGTGAGTGATAGGACGAGAGGAAGGGGCGGCTCTCGGTGGTCCGCGCTCACAGGCCGCGTGCTGTCTCCGCAGTGGGCGTGGCCTGGTCTCTGCACAGGAACCTGGGCTTCCCGCTGGACCTCATAGGGTTGATGCTGGAGGAGAGAGGACTGTCCCTGGACGCGGCGGCTCTGGACCAGGCTGGCGGTGGAGGAGGCCGAGGTCAGTGACCACGTAATCCGAGGAGATCCCGCTCTAACTTCTCTTCCTTGTGATTTCCAAGATTAGTGAATGGGAACATTTTGACCTAAAAACCCATTATTCGGGAGGGGAGGGGGATTGTGGGAAGCCACAGCGGCTACATATGATAAGATAGTGCTGATCTATATGTCCTGTGCTCTGCTGGTGTCAGTCTTCACTGTACAGCTGGCATTCCATTCATGAATTGGTAGATCCAGTCATTGAGAGTAGCAGCGCATTTCTTTATCTCCTCCATGTTTTCTGCATGTAGAAGAAGGTGAGAAACCAGCAGGCGGATGAGGCCCCAGGGCGGGTCCAGCTGGGCGTTCACTCTCTGGCTGAGCTGCAGCACAGGGGCGTCCCCAGGACCAACGATTCACCGAAATACAACTACCGCCTGGGGGCTGATGGGAGATACGGTAAGATGGCCGCCGTTTCTCTCGGCAGGACGGCGGTATACACATATATTATATGAACCTCTCCTCCGCAGTCTTCGCGCCCTGCCGGGCCACCGTACTGGCGCTCTACAAGGACCAGTCTCTAGTGTCTGCGGTGGACAGGGCTGAGCGCTGCGCAGCAATCCTGGACCGGACGTGCTACTACGCGGAGCAGGGCGGCCAGAGCTGTGATGTGGGGTACTTTGTACGAGACGGAGAGCAGGTAACGGGCATCTGGCGGTGTGCTCGGTGCTTTCCCTCACCCGTTATCTGACGACCCCCTTCACCCTCCCTGCAGGATGTCCTGTTCCCGGTGGAGTCCGTACACGTGGCAGGAGGATACGTGGTACATGAGATCACTGCCGCTGAGCCGCTGAGGGTCGGGGATCGCCTCCTGCTGTATCTGGACGAGGTATTAATGGCTGACGACCGAACCCCTGACACTGAGCGCTTGGCTTTTCATCTAGTTGGATCTCCTTCTTTTGAGCAGTCCCTGCTGGTTCGGTGTCTGCGTAGTGCGAGCTCCGGTGTGGTGCATTGTGGGAGATGTAGTCCTTATGTCTGAGACTACACCACGGCTCCAGACAGAGCGGAGTCCGTTATAAGCGCTTGTTCATACCTCGCAGACATACTACAGGGTTTGCTGTGGTGCATTGTGGGAGATGTCGTTTTCCCAGATCAGAATCTCCCACAATGCACCACACTGGAATATTGCATTTCAGGAGTTGTAGTGTGATAGAACCGGCGGAGATCCTGGATGAGAAGTATGGCCGCTCTGATGATGCTGATCTGTCACGCTCCCCTCCAGGGCCAGCGGCTGGCATGTATGGTGAAGCACACCGCCACCCACCTGCTGAACTTTGCCCTGCGTCAGGTCCTTGGTGAGAGCGCGGCCCAGCGCGGGTCACACGTCACAGCAGAACGCCTGCGCTTTGATGTCGGCGTCACGGTGAGTCTGCATCTGCATCTGCGGCCCCCGTGTAATACCTACCAGAGGTGTAATATACTTCATGTCTCCAGGGTCCGGTGAGCGGTGTGCAGCTGCAGGAGGTGGAGAAGCTGCTGCAGGAGGTGATCGCGCAGGATCTGGAGATTGACACGGCGCACATTCCTCTCTCCGATGCCAAATGCATCCCTGGTCTGCGGACGGTGGATGAGGTAGAGCGGAGCCAGAGTTACTCGCTGCTGCATTGCATTGTGGGTGAGGTGACGGACCGGAGTAGGAGTGATATCATGTCTGACCCCCTCCTGTGCCGCTCCTCGTGTCTGCTCACCTCGGGATGTTTTCCAGTGTAACGGAATGTCTCCCCCAGGTGTACCCGGATCCGGTACGCGTGGTCTCGGTTGGGGTCCCTGTGGAGAAGCTGATGAATCCGAGGTGTCAGGACGGTCTGCAGACATCGGTGGAGCTCTGCTGTGGGACGTGAGTGATGATGAGGACATGTGGAGGTCCTCCCGCTGTGTGACCTGTATATGGTGACTGTTCTCCTCAGCGGAGGGTCCCGTCACATCCCCTCCCCCTATGACATCACAGCTCCCATAGGGTGTTTGAGGAGAACGCCTCCGTCCACGTCACCTTCTCTTCTGTTCCCAGACATTTGCTCAGGACCGGAGCCATCGAAGACCTGGTGATTATCCGAAAACCGCTGGTGAAAGGGATCGTCCGTCTCATCGCTGTGACCGGAGA
>ONZH01022229.1:0-25480 GCA_900303285.1 Rhinella marina | reverse complement strand
TGCCAGACAACAGTTGGTGAAAAAGTAATTGGCAATGATGAAGAAAATGTAACGGTGCAGTGGACCGTCTGTGACGCAAAACCTATATATTCCCACCATGCCAGCCATGGGTTGTACATTAACTAATAACAGGGAAAACAAAAAAAAAATATTTTACAGAAGGGTCAACTACAGACACTCCTAAACAATTTTTTAGGAGGGTCAACTTCGGACACTCCAAAACAAATTTTTGGGAGGCTCGCCTACAGACATTTGACTGCTACCTCAATCTAACTTGGTCACTTGTTGGTGTCACTACGCTGTCACCATGATGTGTCAGGCTTATGCCTGCGTCGTGGGGCGGAGGATAGCACAGCAGTGCCAGCATGAGCAGTGGTGTCACCTGCAGGCGGTGATGGACCTTCGTTGCACCTAGTTGGGTGCTTCCCTAACATGTGATGGGCATGTGCCTCACCTTTCTTGGTCTGGGTGAGCACAATTGCCATGAGGGTAACCACCAGGCTGTTGCAAGAGAATTTGGGGTAATGGTGGGATTAGGCAGCCTCAGAGGCATCCATGCATGCTGCCCCTGCTGTTTCCTGTCCATTTCCGTGGTGTTTCCTTCATTTTCTGAGGTTTCCAGGTTTTCACCCAGCCTTCCCTAGGCAGAGCCTTGGTCCCCTGCAAAAATGCTCGAGTCTCCCATTGACTTCAATGGGGTTCGTTACTCGAAACGAGCACCCGAGCATCGGGAAAAGTTCGACTCAAATAACAAGCACCCGAGCATTTTAGTACCTCAATCTAACTTGGTCACTTGTTGGTGTCACTACGCTGTCACCATGATGTGTCAGGCTTATGCCTGCGTCGTGGGGCGGGGGATAGCACAGCAGTGCCAGCATGAGCAGTGGTGTCACCTGCAGGCCGTGATGGACCTTCGTTGCACCTAGTTGGGTGCTTCCCTAACATGTGATGGGCATGTGCCTCACCTTTCTTGGTCTGGGTGAGCACAATTGCCATGAGGGTAACCACCAGGCTGTTGCAGGAGAATTTGGGGTAATGGTGGGATTAGGCAGCCTCAGAGGCATCCATGCATGCTGCCCCTGCTGTTTCCTGTCCATTTCCGTGGTGTTTCCTTCATTTTCTGAGGTTTCCAGGTTTTCACCCAGCCTTCCCTAGGCAGAGCCTTGGTCCCCTGCAAAAATGCTCAAGTCTCCCATTGACTTCAATGGGGTTCGTTACTTGAAACGAGCACCCGAGCATCGGGAAAAGTTCGACTCAAATAACGAGCACCCGAGCATTTTAGTGCTCGCTCATCTCTATTCAAGACTGAAATATGGGAACCAGGCTTTATAAATGTCCTTCAATGATTTTGTTTTAGATTTTCTTTCATCACATTCCTTGTGGCTCATTTTACATAAATGTGGTAAATGTTTGGTATTGCCTTTGGAAGGTCAGACATTTTGGGCAGCTTTCCACAAGCTTTTCACAAGAAGTTACTGGAATTTTGGCCTATTTCTTCTGCCTAGAGATGAGCAAATTTTTTGAAACTTGTTTCAGGTCCAATTCTACCAAATCAGTCAGAAAATTCGATTCAGGTACAAATAAATTCAGCCCAAATCAAAACTGCTCCAATTGGCCTGAAAATGAGACCTATGACTATTTTTTTCTATTTTGTCTATCTTTTTTATTTATTTACTTTTTTAGATGTCTTTCTCTGAGTAAAAATACAGATATAGCTATGAGTAAACACGAGTGATGCTAACAAATAGCGCGTTTAAACCACAGTACATTGTGTTTTAAGCGTGCCAAATTTTTGATAAAACCCCGAATTGGTTCAGGCCGAACATAAGTTGCTCCCTAGGACTTATAGGGGGTAAGCCCTGAGCTGGCGGTGGAAGAATCACAGATTATGGTGCAAATAGCCTGTGTGCTGCAATCTGTGACAGATACAGTATATGCCCAAAACCTGCTGCATATCAGTTAGGCTTTTTTCACACGGCAGTATATTTTGCGGGATCCGAGCCGCATATTTTGCGGCTCAGATCTCGGCCCATTTGTTTCTATAAGGCCGCAAAAAATGCGGACAGCACACCGTGTGCTGTCCGCATCCGTTTCTCCGTGCCATGGCCCCACAAAAAGAATAGAACATGTCCTATTCTTGTCCGCAATTGCGGAGAAGAAGAGGCATTTCTATGATATCCCCCGCATGTGCGGTTCGCAAATTGCGGAAAGCACATGGGCCGGTATCAGTGTTTTGCGGATCCGCAATTTGCGGACTGCAAAACACAATGTTCATGTGAAAGAAGTCTTAGTAAATGACCCCCATCATTTTTATGAATTCTCCCCCCCCCCTCTCTCCCAAAGCTCATGAACGCAATGACAGCAATAGTAAATGATGTCTGAATGACACCGACATATATAGCTATGGGTAAACGCACATTTGCCGATTTTATCATACATTGGCCCTGATTTATCATACCATCACTCCAGAATTGTGGCATCAAAAAGTCGCAAAATAGGGCTTTTGCGACTTTTTTGCACTCCCGTGCGCAAAATTTTGCGACTTTTTTGTGCAAAATGTTGCGACTTTTTGCATGTGTACACCACTCACTCTAGTTTTGTAATATGGGTGGAAAAGTGGGTGTGGTTAGCTATGTTAATGAGTTTCACTCCAGATTTATCATTGCGACTTTTTTAAAAAGTCGCAAAATAGTCGCAATCTCACTACAGGAGGAGGGTGGAGTAGGAAAAGTGGAGTAGCTTCTCTAGACAGGAGTGTTATGTTTAAGGACAAGCCACATTTATCAAACAACCTGTGACATTTGATAAATGTGGCACAAAGTACTCCAACACAGACTGAAGCAAAACTGACTTCAAATATTCTCCTAATGATAAATTCCCCCCATTGTGTGCAGCGGCATGTCTCATGCTTTTTCAAATATTCCAAAGCTTCCAAAAATAGTGCCTTTTTGGGAGCAGATGATGTTAAAACACACACAGTGTTATGAGATTAAAAAAGTAATAATAAAATGGCTTGGGGGAACGTGACGGTTGGCAAGTGTCATTAGTGGCATGATGCAGGCCACAGCAGCGGCTTTACAGAACATGATGGTAGTTAGGCAGACAGACAGACAACAACAATGGCAAGATTGGCCACCAGTAGGCTTGAGCAAATCAAGCTTCGGATTATCTATAAGCTATAAATCAAGCTATAAGTCTTGCGCAACTTTGGCCGAGACAAAGTTTTGCTACACAGGACTCATACATTTTAATGAAACAGTATTACAAAGTTTTTTAACAAAACAACTTCAGATCTATGATACAAAGCATGATTCACTCAAACCTAGCCAACTGCAGCAAGGTCATGTGTATTCATCCCAATCAGCCTGAGCTGTGAGAAAATGTCGAGATTGATTCAGTAATAATGTACACTCACCGGCCACTTTATTAGGTACACCATGCTAGTAACGGGTTGGACCCCCTTTTGCCTTCAGAACTGCCTCAATTCTTCGTGGCATAGATTCAACAAGGTGCTGGAAGCATTCCTCAGAGATTTTGGTCCATATTGACATGATGGCATCACACAGTTGCCGCAGATTTGTCGGCTGCACATCCATGATGCGAATCTCCCGTTCCACCACATCCCAAAGATGCTCTATTGGATTGAGATCTGGTGACTGTGGAGGCCATTTGAGTACAGTGAACTCATTGTCATGTTCAAGAAACCAGTCTGAGATGATTCCAGCTTTATGACATGGCGCATTATCCTGCTGAAAGTAGCCATCAGATGTTGGGTACATTGTGGTCATAAAGGGATGGACATGGTCAGCAACAATACTCAGGTAGGCTGTGGCGTTGCAACGATGCTCAATTGGTACCAAGGGGCCCAAAGAGTGCCAAGAAAATATTCCCCACACCATGACACCACCACCACCAGCTTGAACCGTTGATACAAGGCAGGATGGATCCATGCTTTCATGTTGTTGACGCCAAATTCTGACCCTACCATCCGAATGTCGCAGCAGAAATCGAGACTCATCAGACCAGGCAACGTTTTTCCAATCTTCTACTGTCCAATTTCGATGAGCTTGTGCAAATTGTAGCCTCAGTTTCCTGTTCTTAGCTGAAAGGAGTGGCACCCGGTGTGGTCTTCTGCTGCTGTAGCCCATCTGCCTCAAAGTTCGACGTACTGTGCGTTCAGAGATGCTCTTCTGCCTACCTTGGTTGTAACGGGTGGCAATTTGAGTCACTGTTGCCTTTCTATCAGCTCGAACCAGTCTGCCCATTCTCCTCTGACCTCTGGCATCAACAAGGCATTTCCGCCCACAGAACTGCCGCTCACTGGATGTTTTTTCTTTTTCGGACCATTCTCTGTAAACCCTAGAGATGGTTGTGCGTGAAAATCCAAGTAGATCAGCAGTTTCTGAAATACTCAGACCAGCCCTTCTGGCACCAACAACCATGCCACGTTCAAAGGCACTCAAATCACCTTTCTTCCCCATACTGATGCTCGGTTTGAACTGCAGGAGATTGTCTTGACCATGTCTACATGCCTAAATGCACTGAGTTGCCGCCATGTGATTGGCTGATTAGAAATTAAGTGTTAACGAGCAGTTGGACAGGTGTACCTAATAAAGTGGCCGGTGAGTGTATGTATGCTGCTTATGTATACACATAAATGGACGATTGAGGCATTAGTGGCATAGCGGCAGCAGCAGCTATACAGTGAAACAAGGTCTATTCATCCTGAATCAGCCTGAGCTGTTAGAAAATGTCGGTATTGACAATCACGCACATATGCTGCTTAATTAAATTGACACCACAAAAAAAAAGTTACTTTTCAACCATAAACGGATGATTTAGGCATTAGTTGCAAGATGCAGGCCGTGGCATGCAACCATACAGAATGTGATGGTAGGCAGACAAAGAACAACAGTGGCAAGATGGAGCACCTGCAGCAAGGAGAGGTCTATTCATCAAAATCAGCCTGAGCTGTGATAAAATGTCAGTATTGATGCAGTAATCACATACATTTATGCTGCTTGAAAATTAAATTTACTCCCCCCTCTCCCCACCAAAAAAAATAATAAATAAATTTCAAAAGTGTGGAAACTGAATTCATGTAAACTGATGATTAAGGCATTCAGGCCGCAGCAGCCGTACAGAACGTGATGGTAGGCAGACAGACAGCAATAGTGGCAAGATGGGGCACCCCAGCAAGGGTCAACCCAGCTGTCTGTCAGCCTGGGAGCCAAGCCGAGGTCTATTCATGGGAATCAGCCAGAGGAGTGTGAAAATCCTCCTGAATCCAAGCTTGGTTCATTGTGATAAAAGTGATGTTTTAGACAACTTGATCTGTTTGGGTGTCACTACATCCCCTGAAGCGCTGAAAACCCTCTCCAAGATGACACTGGAGGCTGGGCAAGAAAGAAGATAGAGAGCGTGCTGTGCCAGTTTGGACCACTGTTCCAGTCTGCCTGTCTAGAAATCCATGTGGTCAGCGAACCATTAGGGTGGCCAAAGGTACAGTTTTAGGCCGGACAGTCTGGCTCCCTGCTGCAGCACTGATTGGGTCAACCAGGCTGTCTGTCAGCCTGGGAGCCAATCAGGGCAAGCCCTCTCCCCACTTCAGGGTCAAGAGCGTGACAAGCTGTGGGCATGGAACAACAGACCCATGAGTTGTTGGTGCCGCTGAGCTTCAAACCCGGCCTGGTGGTGTGCGATAACGGGCGAAAGCGCGTTGCAGCTCTGGGCCTAGCCGGTGTGATGCACATCCCTTGCCTCGCACATGTGCTGAATTTGGTGGTGCAGAGGTTCCTGAAAAATTACCCAGATATGTCATAGCTGCTGCAGAAAGTGCGGGCCATCTGCGCGAGCTTTCGGCGCTCTCACCCTGCTGCTGCTCGCCTGTCTGTGCTGCAACGGAACTTCAGCTTTCCCGCTCACCGTCTCATATGCGAAGTACCAACAAGGTGGAACTCCACCTTGCACATGTTGAAGAGACTGTGTGAGCAGCAGCAGGCGATAGTGGAGTTTCAGCTGCAGCATGCATCGGTGAGTCACTCTGCGGAACAGCTCCACTTCACCACCAACGAGTGGGCCTCTATGCGGAACGTTGCACTGTTTTGAGTACTCCACCAACATCGCCAGTGCTGATGACGCCATCCTCAGCGTTACTAACCCACTTCTATGTCTCCTTGAAAAAACGCTTAAGGCGATAATGGAAGTGGATGTGGCACAGGAGGAAGAGGAGGTGGAAGAGTGATCATTTCCATAGTTATTAGGCCAGTCATTCACAAGTGGCTCAGAGGGTGGGTCCCTGCATCAACAGAGGCCAGGTACACAACTGTCCAGCCAGGGCACAGTTCTGGAGGATGAGTAGGATGAGGATGATGATGAGGAACCGTGTTCACAGCAGGGTGGCACCCTAATCAGCTCATGGGCATCACTGGAGCATGGCTGGGGGGATACAGAGGACACAGACGATACACCTCCCACAGAGGACAGTTTGTCATTGCCTCTGGGCAGCCTGGCACACATGAGCGACTATATGCTGCAGTGTCTGCGCAATGACCCGCCGAGTTGCCCACATTCTAACCAATGCTGATTACTGGGTGGACACCCTGCTGGATCCCCGCTACAAGGACAACATGCCATCCTTACTTCCATCACTGGAGCGTGATTAGAAGATGCGCGATTACAAGCGTATGCTGGTAGATGTGCTACTGATGGCATTCCCACCTGACAGCGGGGGCTCAGTGGAAGCACAAGGTGAAGGCAGAAAACGAGGCGGAAGAAGTCACCAACGCAGCTAGGGCACCACCAACACCTCAGAAGGGAGGGTTAGCATGTCCAAAATGTGGAAAAGCTTTGTCAGCATGCCACAACAACCAGCACCACCAGCTGATACGGACTGTCTTAGCAGGAGGCAGCAGTTCAGCAATATGGTGGAACAGTACATGTGCATATGCCTACATGTACTGATGGATCTGCTTCATTCAGCTCCTGGGTCTCCAAACTGTCCACATGGCCTGAGCTTGCCCTTTATGCCTTGGAGGTGCTTGCCTTCCCTGCGGTCAGTGTATTGTCAGAACGTGTGTTTAGCGCGGCGGGGGGTGATCACAGACAAGCGCAGCTGCCTGTCCATAGCCAATGCGGACAAGCTCAAGTTCATTAAAATGAACCAGGCATGGATCCCACAGGACTTGTCCGTACCTTGGACTGAGTAGACAAGTATACCGGCCGCACCCAGCCATTGTTATACTCCAGCGCACTTTACATTTGCGTTCTCTTTTCGATATCCCAATGTTTTGGGCCCCCCTCAAAAAAAAGAAAGAAAGAAAAAAAAAAAACAAATAAAATAAAAACAGCAAAAACAGCCGCTTCCACCTACACCGCCACGTCCACCGCCTCCTCAACCTCCTACTCCAATTTGACCTCCGCCTCCTAATTCAAGATCATTATTTTTTTCTATTCTATGTTATTTTAAGTCATTTCCCTATCCACATATGTTTGCAGGGCAACTGTCCTGCTCTTACTCCCATTTGCTTCCTTTTGCAGCCCTCTAGCCCTTACTATGACTATTTTACAGTCATTTTAGTGCACCAAAGTTCGGGTCCCCTTTGACTTAAATTGAGGTTTGGGTTCAAGTTCGGCGAGGATCTGGCTATCCAGTAGTCACCACTTTGCTTGATACTAATGATATGTTTGTCTGCATTTATGCAACTAAGAATGCTGTGATGTTTGGTCATGGCCAGTGTCATCAGTAGCAGCATTTCTGCATACCTCCAAACCATCCCGGATCCAGCGGAACAGTCCCGGATTGCAGTGGCTGTCCCACTGTCCCGGACGGGGGAGGTATGTCCCGCTTTCAGCTGTCTCTGCTTCCATAGGAGGCAGAGACAGCTGATGGTGAAGCAGAGAGCCATCAGCCCCCCACACCATTCATCTCTGCCTCCTTCCCCAACTTTTTTACTAACCTCATCATGGAGGAGGCTGTGTAGGACTTGCTTCGGCCTCCGTAGTGGGTAGAATGTAGTTGCTTGAAGGAGATCTGTGACGTCACAAGTCACATGCTTCTTCGTGGTCACATGACCAATCCCGACTGCAGGAGCTTGTGGAAGGAGGAGGGGCTGTGTGTGCTGGCCAGCAGCCCAGTAAGGGAGGATGTGCTGCAGTCCTGGAGGGCACAGAGCTTCATGGGGAGCAGGTAAGCGGCAGTAAATGGAACTCATACTGTATATGAGGGGGCAGGTGAGGGGTAGCAAATGGAACTCATACTGTATATAAGGGTGGGCAGGTGGAGCCAGTGGCGTAGTGGGGGGAGGGGGGGCGCAAAACTTGCAGGGGGCACCAGGCAGCAAGCTCTTGAATGAGGGCCATGGAAGCCTATGGCTCCCGTCTCCTCTGTTCTTTCTCATAGGCTTCAGGCTAATGGCCTGAAGCCTATGAGGCAGCAGAGTGAACGTCCTAACTAGAATGGAGTTGCTCCTGGTAGGTATGATGTCAGGGCAAGAGGCGGAGTCTCGTCATCGAGGGGGCAGGGCCTCAGGATTTTCAGCACGTTCTACAGAGCAGGATGTTGGAGAGACAAGCAGATCCTGCAGGTCAGTATATGGAAAGAATGACTGTTATTTTTACTTTTTGCAGGGGCTAAAGGAGGAGGAATAATCCTTGTACTGGATACTGCATGTTAGCGGGGTCTGAAGAGGCGGGGGGTGATATTATTTACATGGGACTGTATGCTGGATGGGCTAAAGGCAGGTGAGGTGATATTTTACATGGGGCTGTATGCAAGAAGAGCTGAAGGCAGGGGTAGTGATGCATTTTACATGGGACTGTATACTAGAGGGACTGAAGGCCGGGGAGTGATGTATCTTACATGGGACTTTATGTTGGAGATGCTGAAGGCAGGGGGAGTGATGTATTTTACATGAGACTGTATGTTGGAAAGGCTGAAGGGGGCCATAATTATTGCTATAATACAGAGGGGGCCATTATATATTATAATTATACAGAGGGCATTATACTTATGGGCACTACGGGGGAGGGGAGGTCTGTTATCTGAGGATGATAGTAAAGTGAGGAATCTAAACATTTTTCTGTGAAACTCTGCAGAGACGAGATGTGGCTGAAAGAAGGCATCATGACAGTCTTATCTCTGAATGAAGATGCCGAGGAAAGAGTCTACATCACAGGAGATGTCATAAGATGTAAGAGGTATGCTGAGGTGCTGTATTCTCCTGTATATTTCATAGCAATGTATGTAATGTCCATCCAAATATCTGTTTGTTGTTGTTTTTTTTTTGGAGGGGGGGTGTGGATATAGAATTTTGCACACACTGTGAAGCCTGGCCCCAGACTTCAGGTCACACTATGTGTGTTCTGAATTCTGGGGCCTCACACCCATCTACTACATTATCTGTACTCAGAGAGTGATCACTGTGTTATATGTGGTGTTACACAGGACTGCAGGTGACGTCTAGTACATTATCTGTACTCTGAAAGTTATCACTGTGTTATCTGTGTTGTTACATAGGACTACAGGTGACATCTACTACATTATCTGTACTCAGAGAGTGATCACTGTGTTATCGGTGGTGTTACATAGGTCTGCAGATAACATCTACTACATTATCTGTACTCAGAGAGTTAACACTGTTATCTGTGGTGTTACATAGGACTGCAGGTGACGTCTACTACATTATCTGTACTCAAAAGCTGATCACTGTGTTATTTTGTGGTGTTACATAGAACTTCAGATAACATCTACTACATTATTTGTACTCAGAGAGTTATTACTGTGTTATCTGTGGTGTTACGTAGGACTGCAGGTGACATCTTAAGCACTATTTGTAAAAAGGGGCGTGGTCACAGGTTGGGGGGCGCAATACTTTGCTTGCTCCAGGTGCTGGCAACCCACACTACACCACTGGGTGGAGCACTCAGGGGCAGTGGGGTTCAAGTGGAGTGGAGTCTGGAGCAATTACAGGGGTTTATAGTATAGATCTGGGGCACATGGGGGGTTTTATGGGGTGTAAATCTGTGAGGGGGGCATGTGGTGTATTCTGGGGGACATGGGGGGCTTTATGGGGTGTAAATCTGTGAGGGGGGCATGTGGTGTATTCTGGGGGACATGGGGTCTTTATGGGGTGTAAATCTGGTAACGTGGGGCATGTGGTGTATTCTGGGGGCCATGGGGGGCTTTATGGGGTGTAAATCTGTGAGGGGGGCTTGTGGTGTATTCTGGGGGACATGAGGGGGCAGATCTGAGGAGGGGCTTTATGGGGTGTAAATCTGGTAAGGGGGGGGTGGCATGTGGTGTATTACGGGGGACAGAACAGGAGAGGACTCCAGCATAAGGGAGACCAAATGGATCCGTTATGCAGGCTATAGGCTTCTATTATGACAGAATGAATAACGGAATGTCTCCAAAGGCATTCCGTTATGCATTCTGTCATAGAATTGCGTTATGGTCCGTGGTAACAGAATCCATATAGCAATTCACTTTTTACCTCAACCCAAACACGAATTTCAAAATATGAAATTCGCTCATCCCTAATAGTCATGTTATGTACATGGACTGTATGTTGGAGGGGCTGGAGGGAGGGGAGTGATGATATTTAGCACATAGGCAGTGATGAGCAAACTGGCAAAATGGCCATCTGACGACTGTTACTTAAACTGCCCTCACATTCATTTGCATATAGGTAGTGATGAGCGCACTTCTGTTTTCAAGTTTGGCGTACAAAGTTCGGGTTATCGAAGAATTTTGTTATGGGAAGGGAAGAACAAAAAACGGACACAGAAACAAACAGACACAATAGTCGAATAGTCAGGCAAACAAAGGTCAAACCAGGAATGTACGTCAGGATCCGAGGATGAGGCAAAAGCAAGGTCGAGGTCACAAGCAATAGGTCAGGTAATACGGCAGGTCACAAGTAGAAATACGCACAGCACTGCAAGGAAGGAACTTCAATAACAGGCAACTTGTTAAGGCAGTTGCCATCTTTAAATAGCCCGCCCAGGATCATGTGATGTGGCCAGCATCACATGACCTGAGGCGGAGCATTGCTGCCAAAACAGCCCAAATCCAAAAGATAATTAACTGATGAAGTGCTGGCTGACCAGACCAGCACTTCAATTCCCTACTGCTTGTCTCTAGGGGGGCGGAGAGGTCCGGCGGCGCTGCGCGGAGGGAGCGCGTCGCCGGCCTCCCGTTACAATTACATGTAGGACAGATGTTTTGTTATTTTTGGGCGGAGTTAGAGGTGTGGCCCTCTAAGTGTCCCTCTTTCCTCTTTTCAAAATTTGGGAGGTATGTGTCGGCCATAACCTAGGAAAACTCCATGTCCCCGTATACCACCAACTCCCCCCCCCCGCCAGTTGTAGCTTCACATCCTCCTCCACTTCCTCCTCCATGAGACTTTGTCAGTGCGGTTCCCTAATCGCTACAGCCTGGCCATCAAGATGTGGAAGTTTTTCTACTTCCATCATCCCTTGTTGAACCAACGTGAGTATTTGCTCTAATATAAATATCAGGGAGATGATATTGTGGATGCTGCTGTTGTCCCTACCTATAAATCTGGTGACCATTTTGAGGGTCTTGCGTATGTGACACATGCCCCTGATGAGCTGCCACTGCCTGAGCCCCAAATAACACATTCTCTCAGCTTTGATTGCCTTGTGCATGATGTAATCATTGACGGCTTTAACATGCTCACACAGATGTTACAGCATATGCAATTCCATTTAGCGTTAGAATGTCGCAGATCAAGTGGTGCAAAGGAAGACTGTTCTGTCACTGCAAGTCCAGTAGGGCCTTCTTAGCCATATGAGAATGTCTGAAATACACAAAGAGAATCATTTATGACCAGATATACTCCACTTTTGTGGTGCATATCTGGCGTTGATTCTGTCAAACACCATGGTGCGGCAGAATCTGCCACTTCTTACCCACTCACGCCAGGTCTAAAAAAGTGGGAGTGGTGTGGGCGGGGAAGGGGACGAGCTGGCAGGCCCATCTCATTCATCATTTTCTACACCTGGTTTAGGTGCAGAAAATGGTCTAAATGTAAGACAACAAGGAAGCGGTCTTACATTTAGAATCAGCGCTGGGTGCACCGAAGTTATGTAGAGGCCAGCACTACATAACTTCGGAGATCCAGCGCCAACTATATGGCTTATTAAGACCAGCGTCTAAAATGCCAGTCTCAATAAATGTGTCTCCTGAACATGACCAGCATCTTCTGCAAGCCAAGACACTTTTTTTTATAAATCATTGCACCACCAAATTTATCACATGCGCCACAAAAGGAGCATGTCTTATTTCAGAGTTGTAGCTAGATTTTCCTACACCTGGGGCAAAGATTCAGTATGACTTCCCCCTTCACTTCCACATACAGTACGTACCAACTTTAGAAAATCAGAAAGAGGAACAATATCAGCAAATATCGGCAATTTTTTTGTATAATAAGCCACGACTCCAACTCCATCCAATGCATAGTAACATAGTTTATAAGGCCGAAAAAGACAAATGTCTATCCAGTTCGGCCTGTTTTCCTACAGTTGATCCAGAGGAAGGCAAAAAACCCCTGTGAGGTAGAAGCTAATGTTCCTCACTTTAGGGGAAAAAATTCCTTCCCGACTCCAATCAGGCAATCAGAATTACTCCCTAATGCATAACTATACTCTCTCAATCCCACACAATCATCTTAGGGTTATGGATGAATAGTGCAATTTTTAATAATGTCTTTAAAATATGAAGCAAAAAGAAGACAATAGTAAACAGATGTGTTATCCCCTATTGGTATATCTTTCTTGTATTAACAAGAATCAATGGGGTTCATTAACAAATATTTTTACATCTGTTTTAGGCATAAAAATAGTTGCAAGCACCCTTTTAGGAATGGCAAGGATGTGACGGGGGCTGGGATTCTGGCACTGACACATTTACTATTTTTTCCAGTCAGGGACCTGAGTAATTTTTACATCTAGCACACAAACTGCTGGAGGTGCACCTAATTTATGAAACGGCACATGCCTCCTCATAAATTAGTTTAATCCTCTTGTAGTGTAGAGGTAGAACAAAGATCGGCCCCAATATGTACACCAGATAAAATCTATCATAGGGTACAGAGCAGTACCAATACAGCTTGCCATAAATGAAAGAACCAACTGGTCCTACCGGATCCAGGGATTTGTTGGTGTGTTCGTGTGATATACGCTGGAACCAGAACAAGGATGCTGTGGCGAAAAAGCAAAACGAATAACTACATAAACAGGAGATTGTAACTATCCCTGTTAAATCCCTAGCAGTAGGTGCTATGCTGGCTCTGTATAACCTAGCCACGGAGCACTCGCCTATGACAGGGCAACCTGTCTGGAATCTAAACCTATAAAAACAATGCCCTAACTTAATAGTATTGGGAAGGTATGGCTGGGTAATCTAGGGCATTGCTTTCCCTTTAGTGCTACCACACAGTAATAATGCCCATATTATGCCCCCCCTTGCATCAGTTATGCCACATTGTATCTCTTCACAGTACTTATGTCCACATTGCTTTCCCTAGTAAGGCACAAGTTGTGTCCTCTGACAGTAGTTACAAGTGCATCTCAGTAAATCAGAATATCATCTAAAAGTTGTTTTTTTTTTCAGTAATTCAATTCAAAAAGTGAAACACATTTTATAATTATATAGAGTCATTACAAACAAAGTGAACTTTTTCAAGTGTTTATTTTTTGTTAATGTTGATGATTATGGCTTACAGCCAAGGAAAACCCAAAAGTCATTATCTCAGAAAATTAGAATATTATATGAGACCAACTGTAATTTGGCCAAATGTCCAGTAAATGTACTCAATACTTGGTTGGGGCTCCTTTTGTATGAATAACTGCATCAATGCGGCGTGGCATGGAGGCGATCAGCCTGTGGCACTGCAGAGGTGTTATGGAAGCCCAGGTTGCTTTGATAGCAGCCTTCAGCTCATCTGCATTGTTGGATCTGGTGTCTCTCACCTTCCTCTTGACAATACCCCATAGATTTTCTATAGGGTTAACATCAGGTTAGTTTGCTGGCCAATCAAGCACAGTGATACTTTGGTTATTAAACCAGGTATTGGTACTTTGGCAGGGGGGACAGGTGTCAAGTCCTGCTAGAAAATAAAAATTCCACCTCCAAAAAGCTTGTTGGCAGAGGGAAGCATGAAGTGCTCTAAAATTTCCTGGTAGATGGCTGCACTGACTTTGGTCTTGATAAAACACAGTGGACCTACACTAGCAGATGACATGGCTCCCCAAACCATCACTGATTGTAGAAACTTCACACTAGACCTCAAGCAGCTTGGATTGAGTGCCTCTCCACTCTTCCTCCAGACTCTGGGTCCTTGATTTCCAAATAAAATGCAACATTTACGTTCTTCCGAGAACACCTTTGACTACTGAGCAACAGTCCAGTTCTTTTTCTCCTTGGCCCAGGAAAGACGCTTCTGGCGTTGTCTATTAGTCATGAGTGGCTTGACACATGGAATGCGACACTTGTAGCCCATGTCCTGGATACGTCTGTGTGTGGTGGCTCTTGAAGCACTGACTCCAGCAGCAGTCCACTCCTTGTGAATTTCCCCCAAATTTAGGAAAGGCCTTTTCTCAACAATCCTGTCAAGGCTGTGGTTCTCCCTGTTGCTTGTGCACCTTTTTCTACCACCCTTTTTCCTTCCACTCATCTTTCCATTAAAGGGGTTGTCCGAGTTATTTTTTTGTCCTTTGTATGTTTCTAACTAGTCAAATACAACAGCTTTTCCATATACTTTCTGCTTCTAAACTTGCTGGTTTCTCAGATTTCACTCAGAGTCACATGATCTGTGATGTCAGCTTCCCTGCCTGCTAATCTTGTATTCGTGCACAAGCAGATAAGAGCCTGTACACGAGACGTCACAGTGCTGGCCACGCTCTCCTGCATTGCCGGGCTCCTGCTATCTGCTCTCCCTGGATTTTTTTCAGATAAAACATTAACCCCTTCAGCCAGAACACACTCAAGGCTTTACAACAGCAGCTGCAGGCAATAAAGAGACACAGGATCTGCCCTCCTCACCCTACAGACACAGAACTGACTGAAGCTGATCTGGAGGAGATCTGTACAGTATTGCACATGAACAGGTAGGGGGAAATCCTGTGTGTATCAGCAGTGTCACTGTACAGCTGGGTCTTGTAGTCCTATACATACAACATGCTGCTGAGTATTCCAGCAGACATGTCACTCAGGGCAGCACTTGTATTCACTCCCTTTGCAGAACGGAGGGCGGGGGGCAGAGATTGTTATTACTGAAGGTAAACAAAGGCCAGAAGAGAACCAGCAAAATGAGGAAATATAGATTTTTTTTGGCCTAAAACTTGCTTAACTTAGTTATATATTGCTGCCCATCAGATTTACAGTACTATATTTTTTTTCATAACTCGGACAACCCCTTTAATATACTTTGATACAGCCAGCTTCTTTAGCAATGACCTTTTGTGGCTTACCCTTCTTGTGGAGTGTGTCAATGACAGCCTTCTGGACATCTGTCAACTTAGCAGTCTTCCCCATGATTGTGTCGCCTACTAAACCAGACTAACGGTCCTTTTTAAAGGCTTAGGAAGCCTTTGCAGGTGTTTTGGGTTAATTATTCTAATTTTCTGAGATAATGACTTTTGGGTTTTCCTTGGCTGTAAGCCATATTTATCAACATTAATATAAATAAACACTTGAAAAAGTTCACTCTGTTTGTAATGACTCTATATAATATATGTGTTTCACTTTTTGAACTGAATTACTGAAAAAAAAAAACTTTTTGATGATATTCTAATTTATTGAGATTAGGGTTGGGCGATATAAAAAATATTCCCACGATAACGATATTAAGAAATTTATCGCGATAACGATATATATCGCGATAAATGCCCATTTAAAAAAAAAAAAACAGTTGGGGCCACAAGGAGACGTTATACTGTATGGGGGCAACAAGGAGACATTATACTGTATGGGGGCAGCCACAAGGAGACATTATACTGTATGGGGGCCACAAGGGGACATTATACTGTATGGGGGCCACAAGGAGACATTATACTGTATGGGGCAGCCACAAGGGGACGTTATACTGTATGGGGGCCACAAGGAGACGTCATATACTGTATGGGGGCCACAAGGAGACGTCATATACTGCATGGGGGCCACAAGGAGACGTCATATACTGTATGGGGGCCACAAGGAGATGTTATACTGTATGGGGGGCCACAAGGAGACGTCATATACTGTATGGTGCGGCCACAAGGAGACGTCATATACTGAGTGGGGGCCAAAAGGAGACGTTATACTGTATGGTGCGGCCACAAGGAGACATTATACTGTATGGGGGCAGCCACAAGGGGACGTTATACTGTATGGGGGCAGCCACAAGGAGACATGTTGTATGGGGGCAGCCACAAGGAGACATTATACTGTATGGGGGCAGCCACAAGGAGACGTTATTCTGTATGGGGGCAGCCACAAGGAGACGTTATACTGTATGGGGGCAGCCACAAGGGGACGCTATACTGTATGGGGGCCACAAGGAGACGTTATACTGTATGGGGGGCAGCCACAAGGGGACGCTATACTTTATGGGGGCCACAAGGAGACGTTATACTGTATGGGGGCAGCCACAAGGGGACATTATACTGTATGGGGGCAGCCACAAGGAGACATTATATTGTATGGGGGCAGCCACAAGGGGACGTTATACTGTATGGGGGCAGCCACAAGGAGACGTTATGCTGTATGGGGGCCACAAGGAGACATTATATTGTATGGGGGCAGCCACAAGGGGACGTTATACTGTATGGGGGCAGCCACAAGGGGACATTATACTGTATGGGGGCCACACAGAGACGTTATACTGTATGGAGGCAGCCACAAGGGGACGTTATACTGTATGGGTGCAGCCACAAGGAGATGTTATACTGTATGGGGGCCACAAGGAGACATTATACTGCATGGGGCAGCTGGGGCCAAGGAGACATAATACTGCTTGGGGCGACTGGTGCCAAGGAGGCATTATACAGCATGCTTGTAATTTGATGTACACTATTTTGGGGCCATCCAGGCTGGCACGGTCATGCTTGTGCTCTGGCTGCTTTCCAGGATGTGACCAATATCTGTTGATGGTCTTTATGTGAAAAATGCTGTCTAAAAAATGGGGGGGGGGGGGGGGGAATAACAGACCTCACCTCACATAAAACCAAAGCGACTTGCGCGGCAGTTTATGTTAGAAATGTGTCTGCGGGTCGTGGAGCCTCAATTACCAAACAGCTTGTTTGTAAAGCGTATCTAAAGTTTAATATTAAAAGACAAAGCCTGCTCGCCCCTCCAGTGCTCCAGACTAAAAAAAATACCTAGGAGCTATTGGTTCCTGAACTGAAAAATTTAGGAGCCAAATTAAATTTTTAGTCGCCAAATTTAAGGCTGGAGCACTACACAGGGGGAGACATTACAGGCGGGAGCACTACACAGGGGGAGACGTTACAGGCGGGAGCACTACACAGGGGGAGATGTTACAGGCTGGAGCACTACAAAGGGGGAGACGTTACAGGCGGGAGCACTACACAGGGGGGAGACGTTACAGGCGGGAGCACTACACAGGGGAAGACGTTACAGGCTGGAGCACTACACAGGGGGGAGACGTTACAGGCAGGAGCACTACACAGGGGGAGACGTTACAGGCTGGAGCACTACAGGAGGAGACGTTACAGGCTGGAGCACTACACAGGGGGGAGACATTACAGGCTGGAGCACTACACAGGGGGAGACGTTACAGGCTGGAGCACTACACAGGGGGAGACGTTACAGGTGGGAGCACTACACAGGGGGAGACGTTACGGGCGGGAGCACTACACATGGGGCGATGTTACAGGCTGGAACACTACAGGGGGAGACATTACAGGCTGATAAGGGCCCATACATCATTTTTCCTTGGGGGACAAAATGCCACATCAGCTCCTGTGCACAAGGTAACTCAGTCCACCCACTCAGTCTAACGCACTTACCACTTTTATATCAGATAGCAGTTCTAGGAGGTAGGTGATCACTCTGCAGGGCCCCTCAGAGGGCGCTATTAGAGGGGCAGTCGTTGGGCATTACAGGCTTGGTGGGCACTTGGGGGGGGGGTAAAGAGAACAGTACTAAGACGCCGCAGATGTCGGGCCCCATCTCTCCGCCCCTCATCCCGTGCGGTCGGCTCAGTCGCGTAGCGTCACAGTCCCCGCCTCCTCAGGCCTGTGCGGCGCTATACCTTACCACTACCAATAACGCCATACCCTCCGCCCCTCAATCCTGTGCGGCGTGTATCACGGGCCCTTCTTCTCTGCGTTCAACGTTTAGCATTGAAGAGTCAGATGCGGGAGGATGGGGCCGCTGCGGGGATTGACATGTAAGCAGTGGACATTTTAGAAGCGGTCGGCACACATCCGACCGCTCCTTTGACTTCATTAAACACCGCGGTTATTAGGAAATGGTGATATCGCTATATCGTCATTTCTTAATACCGCGGTATACTGTGGACACCGGTATATCGCTCAACCCTAATTGAGATGCACTTGTATGTCCACATTGTGCCCCTTTACAGTACTAATGCCCACATTATGCTCCTCCATAGTGAAAAAAAGCCCACATTGTGTCCCCTCACGGTAGTTATGCTCACATTGTGCCACCTTGCTGTAATGTCCACATGTTGCCTTCACAGTAGTTAGTTAATTGTGCTCTTTCACAGTACATATGTCTGCATGTTCCTCCTACACAGCCCAGCAATTCAATGTGTGGCATGCTGGAGCAGACAGCGGACCATCTAAATCAACTACCTAGATGCCCCCGCAACCCTCTGTGCTCGGTGCACATACCCCACTTGCTGCCCCCTCACTACATTCCTGATTATTAACCCCAAATGCAGCAAAGTTGCAATGTTCCTGCCATTGTAACTGACCACAGTTGTCCTTGGCAGGGAGACATCCAGTAAAAAATTAGCTGCTTGATGCAGATAAGCAAACGATCCACTGTATTGCTTCTCTCGCCCAGGATCTTCAGTTCTAAGAATGCATGGCAAAGCTTCAGTTTACACATATGAAAGGAGGGAGATGGAGTGGTAGTTACCCTGTGCCCTGCTTCTGTTGGGGATGGTAGGCTGTCCATTACAAGAATGTGGAGCAAATGGATAAGTTCCTGGTGTGGAAACCAGATCAATGCAAATATGGAGGTGTCACTAGGACCTGGCCCGCATTTCTGTGGTGCTGTGTCACAGCAGCCATGCAAAAATTGACCTAGTGGGCGATGAAAGGCATTTACTGCTCTTGTCCATTACAGCTGCTCCAGGTGTTGACCATGGTGTGCCCCTTGCCACACAGTAAAAATTCAAATGAACAGCACATGTTCTCCTCCAGGAGAGCCTACAAGGCTGGAATTGCTTATTTTGATAAATAATGGCATCCAGGTGTTTTCCATCGAGGTTGAACACATACCATCAGTTCCCCAAAGGCAGTGGGATCCACTAAGATATGGCAGCGACTGCATGTCCAGCGACTTGACCAGGTGGGAGTTCAGTTTGCACACAAGCAGATTACTGGGTGCACATTTTTGTTTCCTGCCCACACTTTCAGTTAAAGATGGAGAGGAGTAGGAGGAGCTGTCTGAGCGGGGAAGCAGTGAGTGATAAGGTTGATAATAATGGCAACACTGCATTATATGTGAATTTGTCCTGGCTGCTAGAAAAAAAGACTGGTCATTTGGATTTTCCCACTGGATCTGGTGATGCTGCCTCATGTGCAGCACTAGAGCCATGGGGGGACATTTATCAAACTGATGTAAAGGAAAACTGTCTTAGTTACCCATTGCAACCAATCAGATTCCACCTTTCATTTGCTCTGAAAAATGAAAGCTAACATCTGATTGGTTGCTATGGGAAACTAAGACAGTTTTCCTTTACACCAGTTTGAAAAATCCCCCTTATGGTGCCTACTATTGCTTTTGAATTCCCATAGATTATTTTCATCCATAATATTGTGCACATGGCAATGTTTTTGTCTGTAGGCACTGTGGAGGAAACTTGGATATAACCACACAGAGCAAACAGCAGCGATGCTTGGCCTAGGTCTGACATCTTTTGAGCATGCATGAACACTGAGCATGCAGTATCACCAGTTCCCAAGCTGGCCATGATATATGCAGGTGTTGTATGTTGACTCTGATCTAGGGATGAGCGGACCGCTAGGTATTAGGGTTAGACTGGTTCGACCGAACTAAGGTTTGAAGATAGGTTCAGGTCCCGAACTTCATCCTGAACACCGAACCCCATTGAAGTCAATGGGGACCCGAACTTTGGCGCACTAAAATGGCTGTAAAAAAGTCATAAAAAAGGGCTAGAGGGCTGCAAAAGTATCCAAAATGGGGGTAAGAGCAGTACAATTGCTCTGCAAACAAATGTGGATAGGGAAATGACTTAATATGAAATACCCAAAAATAAAAAATAATAATTTTGAGCCAGGAGGTGGAGGTCTGAGTGGAGGAGGCAGACATGGCTGTGCAGGTGGAAGAGGCAGAGGAGGTGGGGGAGTTATCCTACACTGTTTCTGTTTTGTTTGTTTTTTTTATACAAGTGCATCTCCATAAATTAGAATATCATCAAAAAGTTTTTTTTCAGTAATTCAGTTCAAAAAGTGAAACACATATATAGAGTCATTACAAACAGAGTGAACTTTTTCAAGTGTTTATTTATGTTAATGTTAATGATTATGGCTTACAGCCAAGTAAAACCCAAAAGTCATTATCTCAGAAAATTAGAATAATTAACCCAAGACACCTGCAAAGGCTTCCTAAACCTTTAAAAAGGACCGTTAGTCTGGTTTAGTAGGTGACACAATCATGGGGAAGACTGCTAAGTTGACAGATGTCCAGAAGGCTGTCATTGAAACACTCCACAAGGAGGGTAAGTCACAAAAGGTCATTGCTAAAGAAGCTGGCTGTTCACAGAGTGCTGTATCAAAGTATATTAATGGAAAGTTGAGTGGAAGGAAAAAGGGTGGTAGAAAAAGGTGCACAAGCAACAGGGAGAACCACAGCCTTGACAGGATTGTTAATCCCTAAATTTGGGGGAGATTCACAAGGAGTGGATTGCTGCTGGAGTCAGTACTTCAAGAGCCACCACACACAGACATATCCAGGACATTGGCTACAAGTGTCGCATTCCATGTGTCAAGTCACTCATGACTAATAGACAACGCCAGAAGCATCTTACCTGGACCAAGGAGAAAAAGAACTGGACTATTGCTCAGTAGTCAAAGGTGTTGTTCTCAGATGAACGTAAATGTTGCATTTCATTTGGAAATCAATTTCCTAGAGTCTGGAGGAAGAGTGGAGAGGCACTCAATCCAAGCTGTTTGAGGTCTAGTGTGAAGTTTCCACAATCAGTGATGGTTTGGGGATCCATGTCATCTGCTGGATCTGCTGTAGGTCCACTGTGTTTTATCAAGACCAAAGTCAGTGCAGCCGTCTACCAGGAAATTTTAGAGCTCTTCATGCTTCCCTCTGCCAACAAGCTTTTTGGAGATGGAATTTTTATTTTCTAGCAGAACTTGTCACCTGTCCACCCTGCTAAATGTACCAATACATGGTTTAATAACCAAAGTATCACGGTGCTTGATTGGCCAGCAAACTCGCCTGACCTTAACCCCATAGAGAATCTATGGGGTATTGTCAAGAGGAAGATGAGAGACTCCAGACCCAACAATGCAAACGAGCTGAAGGCTGCTATCAAAGCAACCTGGGCTTCCATAACACCTCTGCAGTGCCACAGGCTGATCGCCTCCATGCCATGCCGCATTAATGCAGTCATTCATGCAAAAGGAGCCCCAACCAAGTATTGAGTTAATTTACTGTACATACTTTTCATTTGGCCAACATTACTGTGTTTAAAAAAAATTACAGTTGGTCTAATATAATATTCTAATTTTCATACATAATGACTTTTGGGTTTTCCATGGCTGTAAGCCATAATCATCAACAGTAACATAAATAAACTGATGAAAAAGTTCACTCTGTTTGTAATGACTCTATATAACATACAGTATGTGTTTCACTTTTTGAATTGAATTACTGAAAAAAACAACTTTTTGATGATATTCTAATTTATTGAGATGCACTTGTATGTGTCTGTTAATTCTGTGTGTGACCTGTATCCATTTTTGGGGTGCGGCAGGTGTACTCTGCCAATATAAGACATACAGTAATAATCTTGAGCCAGGAGGTGGAGGTCCGAGCGGAGGAGAAGGCAGACATGGCGGTTCAGGTGGAGGAGGCGGACGTGGTGGTTCAGGCGGAGGAGGCAGATGTGGTGGTGTAGGCGGAAGAGGCAGAGGAGGTGACCAACCTTTTTTATTTATTTATTTATTTTTGTTTGTTTTTTTTTGTTTGTGGAGGCCTCAAAACATTGGGGAAAAGCAAAAAGAACACACAAACTGTGCTGGAGTATAACAATGGCTGGGGGTGGCCGGTATACTTCTCTACTCTGCCAATATAAGACATAATAATCTTGAGTCAGGAGGCAGAGGTCCGAGTGGAGGAGTAGGCGGACGTGGCCGTGCAGGCGGAGTCGGACGTGGTAGTGCAGGCAGAAGAGGTGGAGGAGGCGGACATGGCGGTGCAGGCAGAAAAGCGAAGAAGGCCACCAACTTTTTTTTTTTTAATTTTTTGGTTTGTGGAGGCCCCAATACATTAGGAAATGGCAAATAGAACACACAAAGTCTGCTGGAGTATTACAATGGCTGGGTACAGCTGGTATACCTCTCTGCTCTGCCCAAGGTACAGACAAGTCCTGTGGGATCCATGCCTGGTTCATTTTAATGAACGTGAGCTTGTCCACCTTGGCTATGGACAGGTGGATGCGACTGTCCGTGATCACACCCCCTGCCAGGCTAAACACACGTTCAGACAATACACTTGCCGGATCATACAGGTGGTGTTCAGCTGGGGGGCTGGCTTTTGCACCCTGCTCCCTCTTTTGCTGTGCGGCTGGTGCTGCATGACCACCACCTCTTCCTCCAAACTGCACACATCACTGGCATGACCTGGATACCATGTGAGGTGTAGGTCCTCATCATCCTCCACATCATCTTCCACCCACTCCTCACCCCTGCCCTCCTGGTCAGTCTGCACACTGCAGAAAGCCGCAGCAGTTGACACTCGTGTTTCTTCATCATCATCAGAGACATGGTGCGGTGGTCCTCCCATGTCTTCATCCTCAAATATAAGTGGTTGGTCATCAGTGCACTCAATCTCTTTCACTTCTGGGGCAGGGCTAGGTGGTTGGCCCACGAAAACCCTGCCAGCAAAGTCATTAAAAAGCATAAGTGACTGCTGCATGACTTGGGGCTCAGACTGCTTGGCTGATGTGCAATGGGTGGTGAAAGACGGATGCCCGTGGGCCGCCGGTACCAGCTTTGCACTTTCAGCAGTGGATCGGGTGGATGTGAAGGAACTTGAGGCATTCTCATCCATCCAATCTAATACTGTCTCTACTTGTTCTGGCCTCACCATTCTTAGAGCGGTATTCGGGCTTACAAAATGATGTAGAACGTCCTGTCGCCTTTGTGCACCAGAGGAAGGTGTTTCATTTGGGCGCGTGGCAGGCACAGATCAACAACGTCCTCTCCCTGCAGCAGGACCTCTACCGAGATCAGCAGCACCACAGTCACATCCCTTATTTGATGCTCTCCTCATTTTGTTACGGTCACCAACAAAATTGGTTGACAGACAAAATTGTATTTCTGTGTCATGGATGCAAAGGAGGTGTATCTCACCCCAAAAAATGGGATTATGTTTTTGTATTAGGGTAGGTTAAGTTTAAACAGTGAGAGATAGAACATAAAAAAAAAATCCAGAAAATCACATTGTCTAAATTATATATATTTATTTGCATTTTGCACAGAGAAATAAGTATTTGATCCCCTACCAACCATTAAGAGTTCAGGCTCCGCCAGACCAGTTAGATGCTCCTAATCAATTCGTTACCTGCATTAAAGACAGCTGTCTTAAATGGTCACCTGTATAAAAGACTCCTGTCCACAGATTAAATTAATCAGTCAGACTCTAACCTCTACAACATGGGCAAGACCAAAGAGCGTTCTAAGGATATCAGGGACAAGATCATAGACCTGCACAAGGCTTGAATGGGCTACAAAACCATAAGTAAGACGCTGGATGAGAAAGAGACAACTGTTGGTGCAATAGTAAGAAAATGGATGACATACAAAATGAATGTCAATCGACATCGATCTGGGGGTCCATGCAAAATCTCACCTCGTGGGGTATCCTTGATCATGAGGATGGTGAAACTACACGGGGGGAACTTGTTAATGATCTCAAGGCAGCTGGGACCACAGTCACCAAAAAACCATTGGTAACACATTACACCGTAATGGATTAAAATCCTGCAGTGCCCACAAGGTCCCCCTGCTTAAGGCACATGTGCAGGCCCGTCTAAAGTTTGCAAATGAACACCCGGATGATTCTGAGAGTGATTGGGAAAAGGTGCTGTGGTCAAATAAGACAAAAATTGATCTCTTTGGCATTAACCCCTTCGCGCCCAGCGCCGTACATGTACGGCGCTAGGGCGATGCGGGCACATGGCGCCCGCTCGCGGGTGCGGCGGGCGTCATGGCCGGCAAGTCTCTGCTGTTTCTAACAGCAGAGACTTGCCGCTACTTACCGCCATCGGTGGCGTCTTCCTCGGAGATTAGATGCCGTGATCACACGTGATCACGGCATCTAGTTGCGTCTCAACCAGACACCCCGTGTGGCCAATCGGGGTGTCTGTACACCATATGAAAACTGTAATCCTCGCTGGTGAGGATTACAGTTTTCAAAGTGCAATTCTTATTCTGGCCACTAGATGGCAGGCCAGGATAAGAAATGAGCAATTCATGGATTTCTGAGTCTATAAAATCCATAATTGCTCATAAAGAAAAAAAAAAGCCACAATATATAAGCCCATATTTGAGCTTTCCAATAGTAAAAAAAAATTTTTAAAAAAATGTTAAAAAATATATAAAAAATAAAAAATCACCCCCCTTTCCGTATAAGTAAAAAATAAATACCTAAATAACAATAAATATAGACATCATGGGTATCACCGTGACCGAAAACGCCCGTACTTTTAAAATATAAAAAAAAAAATTCCAATACGGCGAATTGTGTGGCGGAAAAAAGCGTCCAAATGGCGATTTGCCGTTTTTTGTCGCTTTTTTTTTCTAAAAAAAATTAAATAAAAAGTGATCAAAAAGTCATACACACCCCAGAATGGTATCAATAAAAACTTCAGATCGTCCCGCAAAAAATGAGCCCCCATACAGCTCTGTACACATAAATACCAAAAAGTTATAGGGGTCAAGATTTGACAAGGAAAAAAAAAAAAAAAAAGGGCAACTTTCTAATTATTTTATCACTATGAAA
>ONZH01022228.1:0-20115 GCA_900303285.1 Rhinella marina | reverse complement strand
ACGAAATGACCGACCCCACTTGGCCAGGGGTGATGTCCAGCGGGGAAAGCAGTGGAAGGTGGTGGTTGCGCAGCACCGAAAAAGGCAGCAAGAGGCAGAGGGATGTCCAGAGGCAGAGGGATGTCCACAGGCAGAGGGATGTCCAGAGGCAGAGGACAGTCCAGACAGAGAAGTGAAGCCACAGCCAGCAGGGCCGAAGCTGTTCCTGGCAGCAGGCAGTCGCGCGAAGCTCCCCCATCGAGGCCTCGTACTTCTGTGGTGTGGAGATTTTTTAATGTTTGTGCGGATGACACCCCCAAGCCCCAGCCTTAAACTGCCACATCTCCAAACTGCTGGCCCTGGAGATGTTGCCGTTTAGGCTTGTGGAGACGCAGGCCTTCCGCGACCTGATGGCGGCTGCCGCACCTCGCTATTCCGTCCCCAGCTGCCACTACTTTTCCCGGAGTGCCGTCCCCGTCCTGCACCAGCACGTGTCGCGTAACATCAGGCGGGCCCTGAGGTACGCAGTCAGCGCAAAGGTCCACTTGACCACCGACTCGTGGACAAGCGCTTGCGGCCAGGGACGCTACATCTCTTTGACGGCACACTGGGTGATGTAGTGGAAGCGGGGACGGGGTCGCAAACAGAGACGGCTACCTACCACCCCCGCCCAAGATTGCCAGCATGGGTTCTGATAAACCCCCCTCCTCCTCCTCCTCCTCCTCCTCCTCCTCCTCTGCCTTAACATCGCCCTCAGCCGCTAGCTGGAAGCGTTGCAGCACTGGCGCGGGGAGACGTCAGCAGGCGGTGCTTAAGCTCATCAGCTTGGGCGACAGGAAGCACAGCGCCCCAGAGGTGAGGGACGCCATACTGCAGCAGACGGAGATGTGGCTGTCGCCGCTGCAGCTAGGACCAGGCATGGTCGTGTGCGATAACGGCCGTAACCTGGTGGGCGGCTCTGGAGCTTGCCGAACTCAATCACGTACCATGCCTGGCCCACGTTTTTAATCTGGTAGTCCAAAAATTTCTAAAGACTTACCCCAACCTGGCAGAGCTACTGGTGAAAGTGCGGCGCTTGTGCCGCTCACTTTCAGAAGTCAACTGTAGCTGCTGCTAGCTTAAAAAAACTCCAGCAACGCCTCCATTTGCCTGAACATCGGCTGTTGTGCGACCTGCCGACTCGCTGGAATTCCACCTATTCCATGTTGGCCAGGGTGTGTGAGCAGCAGAGAGCATTGATGGAGTACCAGATTATGAATCCACGCGTGCCTCCAACTCAGCTCCCTCAGTTTGCCAACCACGAGTGGCCATGGATGGCAGACATATGCGATGTACTGCGTATCTTTGAGGAGTCCACCAAGAAGGTCAGCAGCGAGGACGCTATAGTGAGCGTAACCATCCGCTCCTATGCGTCCTTAAAGAATCGGCTCATCGCAATAAGGGAGAACGCATTGCACGCAGAGGAGACGGGGGTAGGAGGAGACGCAACGGAGCTACACAGTCAGACCACACTTTTGTCTGCTTCTCGGTGGCAGTTGCAGGAGGAGGATGAGGAGGAGGAGGACGACGTGGAGGTGGCTGTGGAAGAGGAGGAGGATGCTGGCGGCGAGGGTAGCAGTCAGGCTGTGTGCGTCCCATTGGTTCAGCGCGGATGGGCGGAGAGGAGGCAGAAGAGGAAGAGGAGGAAATGGCAAGCGATCCTTCTGGTGGGGGCAGTGACGTCATGCCTATTCAGAGTCTGGCACACATGGCTGACTTCATGCTGGGCTGCTTTTCCCGGGACACACGTGTTGTCCGGATAGTGGAGAACAAACTGTACTGGGTCTTCGCAATCCTGGACCCCCGGTATAAAGATAACGTCTCCTCTTTTATTCCGGTAGAGGAGAGGACGAATCGATTGCTGGAATACCAGAGGGAACTCGTGCAGAACATGATGGAGATTTTCCCACCCACCATCGCTGGCGGCAGAGAGGAGAGGGTCTCCCAGAGTCCCACAACTTACTGCGTGTCCAAGTTGGACACGTGGCTGGAACTGTCCCTGTACGCCTTGGAGGTGCTTGCCTGCCCTGCCGCCAGCGTGCTATCAGAAAGGGTGTTCAGCGCAGCCGGGGGCATTATAACCGATAAGCGCAGCCGCCTGTCAACCGACAGTGCCGACAGGCTGACGCTAATCAAAATGAACAGCAAGTGGATTGACCTGGACTTTACTTCTCCAACAGTGGAAAGCAGCCAAAAGTGAAATGCCATCTGTATGAAGTGCCATTTCCTCCTCCACCTCCTCCTCCTTAACCGCCGTAGAATTGCTCCGTAAAAAAAAATATATATATTTATAGCTCACCTCTTGGGCCTACAAGCAATTTTTATCATGGCTCACCTCTTGGGCCTACAAGCAATTTTTATCATGGCTCACCTCTTGGGCCTACAAACAATTTTTCTCATGGCTCACCTCTTGGGCCTACAAACAATTTTTAAGAGGTCTCACCTCTTGGGCCTACAAACAATTTTTATTATGGCTCACCTCTTGGGCCTTAATACAATTGTTAAGAGGTCTCACCTCTTGGGCTTACAAGCAATTTTTATCATGGCTCACCTCTTGGGCCTACAAGCAATTTTTATCATGGCTCACCTCTTGGGCCTACAAGCAATTTTTATCATGGCTCACCTTTTGGGCCTACAAGCAATTTTTATCATGGCTCACCTCTTGGGCCTACAAGCAATTTTTATCATGGCTCACCTCTTGGGCCTACAAACAATTTTTAAGAGGTCTCACCTCTTGGGCCTACAAACAATTTTTATTATGGCTCACCTCTTGGGCCTTAATACAATTTTTAAGAGGTCTCACCTCTTGGCCTCCACTTAATTTTTTCGAGGGCTCACCTCAAGCTAACTTTGCGCACTCATTAAAATATTTTCACAACAAGGACCTAAGAGCCCTCGATGGGAGAGCTTTGTGTGGGGGCCTGTTATAGGGAAGAGATGCGGCCCTGCGGGCTCTAGCCTGCCTTCTCCATGAGCCTCTGGCCAGCCCACGGCCTCATCCCCACTGCTTTACCTGCTAGACATGACACTGGGCCAGGTCGGGTCACTGACTTCGTCATACTCAACCACCTCCTCTTACACTGCCTCACTTTGCTCCAACAGCCTCCCTTGCTGGCAACTGTGTCTCATCATCGTCCCTAATCATTTTACACTTTAGTGCCCGTTTCACACCACCATCAGCTAGAGATGGAGCTTGCTCCAGTGTTTGGGCATCAGAACAAACAAAATCCTCAGATAGCTCCTGCGATTCTTGCATGGGTGGGAACACTGGGTTGATAACATTGGGCAGGGTGGGAGGAAGGAGGGTCAGAGTGAGGTCCCTGCAGTTTCTGCAGGCTATCGACAAGACTGGACTTTGTGGACTTGACTGGGTGGTGGACAGATTTAACAAATCTAGAAGGAGAAGGAGGGGTTTGCCGAGCTGTCTGTAAGGGTTGCGGAAATCCAGACAGAACCAAGGCCCAAAACTTGGGTGGGGGTAGCAGGTTTGCTCGTCCCCGCCTCCACAACATTCACCCAGTGTGCTGTCAGGGAGATGTAGCATCCCCGGCCTCAAACCAAAGTGTTGGTGGTCAAATGGCCTTTTGCAGTAACCGTGTTACTCGGGCATGGATGATGTTTTGGACATGTGCCTGGGCAAGGCAGGGATGGCACAGAGGGAAAAATAGTGATGGCTTGATTGCTTTCCCCCTTGCCTATGCCATCTGTGGTTGTCATAGGCAACGTGATTTTAAGGGGTGCAGAATTTTATCTTCTTTTTTGTCTAGTTTGGCTTGGGGTCCATGGCAATGTAGAGGAAAGAAGGTTTCCTTGTATGGTCTCACTTTACAGAGAGGTTATATTGTCTTTGGAGTGTATTGTTGAGAGGCTGTGATAGTGGCGTAATAGTGCGACTTGGGCGCGTTATATGCACCCAGACATGCTTCCCCTGCTGTCCCAGTTGCATTCCAGCAGTGTTGGCATCCTTTTCTGAGGTTTCAGGGTGGACTTGGTGACCTCCAAGTGGTCGAATTGAGATTTCCAAGTGGCGAGCATTTTTTTCCCATAGACTTTAATGGGATTCGATATTCGGTCGAATAGTCGAATATCGCGGTCTATTCGAATCGAATTTCGAACTTTCGAATATTTCACTACTCGCTCATCTCTAATCAAGAGTAATATTATAACTATGATGGGTTTGCAAGCATTTGTAGCTGTTGAATCTTTATTTGAAAGTAGAAAGTTAAGAGTACTATTAATTTACACATATTGAAGAAAACCCATAATAAAAAATGGCTGTAGTTTGCAGGAAAAATAAGGCCCTGATTTTTCTGACTTTTTGTGCCTGCTAAGTCAGTTTCAGAAATATAGCAGTTTTATGGACTTTCTTATGGTGCACTTTGGTTTTTGGCCTTATTTATCACAGGGAAAGTCACAAAAAATTGCTTTTCACTCCTGACCTGCTGTAGTTGTGGCAGGTGAAAATAAGTCAAAATGTGATAGTTTGCCTGTCCTAAATGCAACAAATACTGTGTCACTTTCATAGATTTGGTTCACAAACCGTTACCTTTACACAAATAGACAAATGTGAAGAAAAAAAAAATTGGGAGACATTGTCAAGAAAAAAGGGCTTGACTAAAGGGGATAGAAGTTGACTCGTAAAAGACTTTGTGAGGCCGAAACTCTCTCTCATGTTGCTTTAATGCTTCCATACAAATGGAGTTACTGTCTATTGAGGTAATGGTATAATACTTCCCCAAGATGCACATTCTACTGCTAGATATAGGGAGTCATAAAATGTACCAAATTTATTAATGACATGCACTAATTTTTAAACAAAATATTAATATATTAGTACTCCACTCATGAGATCTTGTCTAATAGGGTTGGTGAGGGCCAAGTAGAGATGAGCAAATCATCCAAAATTCGCTTTGCCGAATATTCGCCGAATTTCTGACAAGATCTGTTCTTAAACGAATTTATTTGGTCGAATCTACGTTCAAAAAACAATCGTTATTTTGCGAACATTCCTGCACAAATTGTGAACGTACATTCAGCGTAGTTAAAAGTACGCAATACGTAAGGATTAGCGCACAAAAGTGTGTACGAATCTTTAGCGTACTATTAACGTGCTAATGCATCATAGGCACAAGGCTAGGCCGCGGCGTACAATCTAGCTCACTGCTAGCTATCCAGCTAAGTGCATAATTTACTAAAAACACTGGACAATAAGTGCATAATAGGACACATACATTGCAGTACCTGAAAAAGAATACACACAATGGGCTAAAGTGCTGAACCAGTAAAAACAGTGTAGCTAAAATACAGCAAAGACATAAGTATGCAAACATTTTAGTGCAATCAATTTCACATTTGCAAGCATAAAAGGCTCAGATATACGTTAGAGTCTCTCCTCGAGGCTCCTTAGCATGATAAAACACTGTCTGGAACACATAGTCCAAAATTCAACTATAATCCACGTGAGGTAATATTGTAATCCAAACAGGTAATGTGTAATCCACATGGATAATAGAAAATAGCAGCAAATGGAGAACCCTTTTTGCAAAGGGGGCTCCCAAATAACCTGAGAAGGGGGAAAAAGGAAAATAGGCGCACTTAGGCGCAATTGGGACTTTTCTGCAGAATGAGGGGAGTCCTGACATCCATGCCCATCTGGGTGAGAGTCAAACGGGGGCAATACAAACAACCAACATAAAAAATGCCAACTAGCTCTCACCCGTCAAGTGAAGTCCATGGTGTGGCTCCCATAGGTCCTCCTGAGGTGTCCATTACATCAGCCAGCCAGTAGAATGGTTCCTCAGATGAGGGACCTGAAGTCCTCCTCTCTTGAACTGCTGCTAAACGACATCAGAGGACGCTCCTGCCTCTTGTAGGCCATGCTCGCTGCCGAAGTAGAACCCCAGAGCCCTCTTCTTCTGGAATTCGGACTTGATCGGGTCCGGGTGGTGGTGACGCTGGTGAGCGCTGCAGCCATTTGTGCTTTTCTGGATCCTCCTGCCGGGACAGCAGGGATAAGGACTTCCGGCTGCAGCGGTTCTGGCAAGGTTGCATCCAGGGAAGTAGCACCAGCTTCCCTGGCTGCTGCTGGCTTCATCTTCCATGGCAGCTGGTATTGGTGGATGACTATGGATTGGAACGTAAACAATGCTTTCGTCAGCTGACCCAGCTGAAAGGACAGTGGTGGTGGTGCTGGCAGTCCAGGAATCAGAGGCTCCGGCTGTGGCTTTTCCCTGAACCAGATGACGCCATCTGGGGACTCCTGAAGGCAGTGCAAGCGTCCTGGACCTGGTGTAGGTACCAGCGGCTTTGAAAGGAGGGTAACCCTGGTCGCAAAGGGGCCTTTTAGGGATGCCTCTCTCAACAGAAAACCACAGGACAGTTCCCTTTCGGCGTTCCAATGCAGGATCTCCTAGGGTGGTCCAGTACCTGGATGACCCAGTCCTCCATGGCGTTTTTATAGTCCCAGAGGGTCTGCGCATGGGCCTTCACCGATGGTGGCACTATTGGGTTCAGCCTCATGGAAGGTGTTGTCGTGGATCTCCTCCTGGGTGGCGAAGTGGACGCTCCAGCTGCCTCCGCCGCACGAGCCACAACAAATGCTCCAGCCGCACAAGCCTGTGCTCACGATGCGCAGAACTGCCTCACGATGCGCAGCTGACTCCGCAGGCGGTAAGGAGAATAAGGGCACTGTCGGTGGTTTACTCGCCTTCAGTTCAGCGCGTGACACCCTGATGTGTGGAGTGGGCGGTGGTTCAGGGAACTCGTCCCCAAAGGCCATCTGGTTCCAGTTGGGATGCAGCTCTTTAGCCATGCTTGCTCAGTGTTCAGCGCTGGTCTAAACTGGTTCAGAGGAGGGTGGAGTACTGAGGGAGGAGTCTTCACTCCCTATAAGTACAAATAGTTAGATCCCGGTGGGCCGGGCTGTTTTTTTCTAGTTCTGAGGGGGGCGTATCTTCATTTTCCCGCTCTTGCGGGGGCATATCGTCATTTTCCCGCCTCACGCAGAATGCGTACATTTCATACGTATCATGCGTCTCGTTAGCGTTCAAAATTTGCAAAGATTTACGAATAATACGAAGCGAAACCTAAAAAATCCAGATTTGCATACATCATCTAGTGCACTTAAAGATTTTAAGTAAAAGTAAGTAGTTACATTAACAATGACAATAATACACTTATATAATGTTTTTTTCCAAATAATTTAAATAGCACAATTTTACTTATGCCTGTCTTTTATTTGAAAACTTTAATTTTTGACCTTTTAAATATTCCACTGTGCTATCTTTTATTTCTTCATCTTTTCTAGGGAATCCTGTAGGGAAATGACTGAATGACCATCTGATCAAATGTGGAATACTGAAAAGGTTAAGTGTGCCACAAAAATTTACAGAACATAATAAACATTGAAATGCAGTACCTATTTTTAAAACCAAGCTTGTCTGAAGAAATCTTTTCATGGAATACATTAAATAGCTTGAAACTGCTCCATATCATTAAATAGGTATTATTAGTACTCTTATTGAATTCTAAACTAACAGTCTAAATATAAGGATTCATAGAAATGAAGGTTTGTGTATCAATTTAGAGCTAACACACAGCGAGTTTGTAAAATCAGCTGGAAAGTATAAAATATTAAAACACTGAACAAAAATGAAATATACTGTATTTTTCGCTTTATAAGATGCACACGATGATATGACGCACCCCAGATTTTAGAGTAGGAAAATAAGAAAAAAATATTTTTCATCAGACTTCATATCATATTTTCATATCAGACCCCCCATAAATTTTAGGACATCACATCAGACCACCAGATCAGCCCACTCAGCCCCCATCAGACCTCAGACCAGCCCCATCAGACCTCAGATCAGCCCACTCAGCCCCATCAGCCCCCATCAGACCTCAGATCAGCCCACTCAGCCCCATAAAAACAAAATAAATAATCCCGTTACCTCTCCTGCCCTGCAGCTCCGCTCCGGGTCCGGCGGTCCTCTGTCTTCTGCTGCCGGCGCTGCACTGTCACCTGTGTGCAGCGTGAGGTCATTGTGCGCACAGGAGAAGACAAGGGAGTGCTGCACCCAGTGCGGAGCCACGGTGCAGGAGGGTGAGTATCTTTCCCTGCTCCCTGCACCTACTGTAATAAATACTGGTGAGCACTTCCATAATGGAAATGCTCACTAGTATTTGCTTTATAAGATGCACAGGCATTTTCCCCCTACTTTTGGGGAAAAAAAAGTTTGTCTTATTAAGTGAGAAATATGGCAATATGTACATCTAATCAAAATCTTGAGACACACAGTGTTCCTGTGCTTGGAGTAGGGTTCCTACCTCATTTACTTAGACTTCCATATAACTCCCAGCACAATAGGTTAAATAGCACAAGGTAATTTTTATTAATGAGCGGCAACAAAATATGTGACACTTCAGCCATAGACCTTTCTCAAACTACTGCTGCAGTAAGGAGAATATCAAGAAGATGAGCGCTGTCGCCTTTTTCCTCAGTTGAGGATGCAGCACAGTGCTCATCTTCATGATATTCCCCATACAGTGGCAGTAGTTTGAGAAAGAATTCCTCTATTATTATAGAATAAGAAGGCATATAGAAAAGAAGAAAATAGACATAAAAAGAGGAATTCAGAACTCAAAAATCTGTCAAGAATCAAAAATTAAAAAATTAAAAATAATAATAACTTAAAACAGACGTTTAATACTATACTTACCTTAAATCCAGAAGAATACCATAGGAAACAACAGAAACAAATGTCATAATAATAAAACACAAAAAGGTGACATAAATAGAATTAATCTCTAAGTGTATACGATAAGACCATAGGAATCAATGGAGATTTAACACGATAATACAACAGAGAACAAACTGTTACAGTCATCAAGTTGACACATATTGTGACTGGTCCCAATATAGGGTATAACAACCACACTATGTTATAAAAGAACACAATATACCGTAGAGAAATATTTATCATTGGGCTAATATATGTTTTACTATTTTTAAGACACATTCTTATAAACAATTCTTTTATTTTTTCTTAAACATACCTTTTTAATATACAATCATTCTATGTTATTATTATTTTTTAACCATCTGATTGAGGATTATATTTTTATTATGTTATCTTTTATTATGCTACTATTTATGTCCATTTTGTACAAACTTGTGATTATTGCCAACTGATTCCTTGGACATACTTCTGTCTAGATTCCAGTACGAATCTTAGATCACTCCTCTAAATTAGGAGGAGCATGACTATTTATAGGTGCCAAAAATACAGGCTGGTCTACAGACCACTGAAGAAGGGGCAGAGTGTCAAGTCCCCGAAACGCGTTTGGTTTAGGTCAATACCGTAGACCCTAATATATTGGCACCAATTATTTAGGACATTCCTGTGATTGAACATTATTTGTCTGCAATTTGAAACTATCTTTTACAAGAAGCATACCAAGCAGCACATCATTCACTCTAAGCAGCGTATCATCCAGCTTACACAGCGCTCTCAAGCAGCAAGCAACGAACAGCGCTACAGACTTTCTTTTCACAGCGGGTACCCACTTGGGACGCCGCTCTCCACATCTCCCTGTACACCGTGCATAGGGAAAAGCGCGCGCAAGGATCGTGATGCCAGAGAAAACTACCTACCATTAAGAGAAAAACTGGGAGAATCATCAGCAGCACCGGGACCCCAAATCTAAACAATGGTGGGGTAATGTACTGATTCATAATTGCATTTATGAGTCCAGGATTGACTTTTCTTTTTCTTTTCAATTTTCTTTTTATTGAAATAAAGTGCAACACAGATAGTAAATTTCTTGAGAAATTGGACATATGATGAGGTGATATACATACGTGTACATGAATCATATCACAGTTAAATACATTATAAAGGTTATATCATTGTTTGCATAAAACTGAACCATCTGTAACGATAAACAGACTAAGATCGAAATAAACAGTTTTACTATTATCTTAATGTCTGCTATGTGTGATAATGTATGGAATAACAAGAAAAAGATGATGCGGAATAAGTTAATGATGACGGAGGAGGGGGGGGGCTCAGGATTGACTTTTATGTTGACTTTCATGCTGACACAGGATTAACATTGTTACAAAACCAAGGACTGCTGAATATTATTTATAATAAGATAAAAGGGAAAGGAACTCCCCAAAAAACTATATTCAACTATACTCATGTAGTGCATATATATTTATTAGTGTTGAGCGAGCACCTCTGTGCTCGTATGCTCGGGTGGTCTGGCCGAGCACTAGGGGTTGTTCAAGTGGTCGGCCGAGCACTCTAGTGTAATGTTAGTCAATGGGACAAAACCAGGCACCCCCCGCTTGGAAGAGGGGAGGGTGTCTGGTTAATAGAAAAAGGTCAGAATTGCGACTTCTCCTCTTTTACTCCTTTCACTCATAAAAGTATGCTAATTAACTGAATTTGTACGCATTAGCACACAATGCGTACGCATTAGCATACAAATTCGTACGCATTAGCGTACAAATCAATATTACAGTGCGGGGAAGAGACTCGAGCATTGTGCTCGAGTACGCTCGGTGTTCGGCTGAGCATGCTCGCTCAACACTAATATTTATATATTTTTTAATCCAGTTGTGGAGTGTGCCCATCAAATCTCTATTCATTCAGTTCCTTTTTACTCACGGCTAAGGGTAATCCGGCGATTGGCGCACCTCTATTCCATTTGTTGTTAGTTGGTGAGACACTACCTGCTTTGCATCTATTTTTTTCATGTATTACTCATTAGTTTGAGAAAGGTCTATGGACCGAAACGTCACGTATTTCGTAGCAACTCAGTAATAAAAGTCACCTTGTTCTATTTAACTCATTGTGCCAGGAGTTATATTGAAGTCTATTATATATATATACTAGCAGAAAGACCCGGCTTCGCCTGGGTATATTTCATCTATTTATTTAATGTTTCTGTGTGTCGTTGCAGAGAGAAAGTCAATGCAGCTGAAAGAAATTGATTTTTACCTTCATTTTTTCAATCCCTATTGGCTGCGGAGTGGGAGGGGATGTGGTTTAATGGGACACGGGGGGGGGGTTAAGTCCTTCATTTCAGGGTGGCCTGAATTATAGGTTAATGCCATGGTAATTTGAGGAAACACAATGGGTAGCAGAGGAAGAAAACATTGCTTTGCGCGGGTATATTTAATCTATTTCATTTAATGTTTTTGTGTTTGTGGTTGCAGAGAGAAAGTCATCCTCCCTCCCATCCCTGCAGCTGACAGATGTTGATTTTTACCTTCAATTGTTAAATCTCTATTGGCTGCAGAGCGGGAGGGGTCATGGCCTGACTGAGTCGGGGGCGTGACGTTGCAAGACCTGGGGAGAGGTTTTAAGTCCTTCTTTTGATGGTGGCCAGAATTACGATCGATGCCATGGTAATTTATGAGGACACGCCATGGGTAACAGTGGAAGAAAACATTGCTTTGCACGGGTATATTTAATCTATTTCATTTAATGTTTCTGTATGTTGTTGCAGAAAGAAATCCAACTTCCCTCCCACCCCTGCAGCTGACAGAAGTTGATTTTTACCTTCATTTTTTCAATCCCCGTTGGCTGCGGAGTGGGAGGGGGCGTGGCCTGACAGAGTCGGAGAGTGGTTTCCCGAGATCTGGGGCGGGGGTCAGAGTGTCATGAATTACAGGTCGATGACATGGTAATTTATGGGGACCCGCAATGGGTAGCAGTGGAAAAAAAACATCTTTTATTAGTACTGAATGGTCGTAGTCTAAAATTAGTCAATTTCATCTACGATTTTTGTGTGTCGTTGCAGAGAGAAATTCACCCTCCCACCCCTGCAGCTGATTTTTTTCAATCCCTGTTGCCTGCGGAGTGGGAGGGGGTGTGGCCTGGCAGAGTTGGGGGTGTGGATTATCAAGATGCTTCGAACGGTTGTAGTCTGAAATTAGTCTATTTCATCTAAAATTTTGTGTGTCATTGCAGAGAGAAATTCACCCTCCCACCCCTGCAGCTGACAGAAGTTTATTTTTCCCTTCATTCTTTCAATTCCTGTTGGCTGCGGAGTGGGAGGGGGCATGACCTGACAGAGTTGGGGGTGTGGCTTAGCAAAGCGCTTCGCATAGGTGATTTAATCTATTTCATTTAATGTTTCTGTGTGTCGTTGCAGAATGGCTGCAGAGTGGGAGGGGGCGTGGTCTGACAGAGTTGGGGGCGTGACTTAGCAAGACGATTCGAACAGTTGTAGTCTATAATTAGTCTATTTTATCTAAAAATTTTGTGTGTCGTTGCAGAGAGAAATTCACCCTCTCTGTTTACTTTTACCTTTATTTTTTCAATCCCCGTTGGCTGCAGAGTGGGAGGGGGCGTGACCTGACAGAGTGGGGGGTGTGGATTAGCAAGACGCTTCACATGGGTGTATTTAATCTATTTCAATTAATGTTTCTATGTGTCATTGCAGAAAGAAAGTCAACCTCCCATCCATCCCTGCAGCTGACAGAAGTTGATTTTTACCTTTATTTTTTCAATCCCTGTTGGCTGCGGAGTGGCAGGGGGCGTAGCCTTACAGAGTCGGGGCGTGGCTTAGCAAAGCGCTTCGCTTAGGTGCATTTAATTTATTTCATTTAATGTTTCTGTGTGTCGTTGCAGAATGGCTGCAGAGTGAGAGGGGGCGTGGCCTGACAGAGACGGGGCGTGGCTTAGCAAAAGACTTCGAACGGTTGTAGTCTATAATCAGTCTATTTCATCTAAAATTTTTGTGTGTCGTTGCAGAGAGAAATTCACCCTCCCACCCCTGCAGCAAACAGAAGTTTATTTTTACCTTCATTTTTTCAATTCCCATTGGCTGCGGAGTGGGAGGGGGCGTGACCTGACAGAGTCGGGGGCGTGGATTAGCAAGACGCTTCGCATGGGTGTATTAATCTATTTTATTTAATGTTTGTGTGTGTTGTTGCAGAAAGAAAGTCAACCTCCCACCCATCCCTGCAGCTGACAGAAGTTGATTTTTACCTTTATTTTTTCAATCTCTGTTGGCTGCGGAGTGAAAGGGGGTGTTGCCTGACAGAGTTGGGGGTGTGGCTTAGTGAGACCTGGGGCGGGGGTTTTAAGTACTTCTTTTAGGGTGGCCTGAATTAAAGGTCAATACCATGCTTATTTATGAGCCCACGCAATGGGCAGCAGTGGAGGAAAACATCTTTTATTACTACTGAACTGTAGTAATAGAAAAACACATAAGTTATATTTATAGTAACCGGAATACCTTTAACAGTGTCAGTGAATAGAAATGGATGAGATCCTCAGCTGCTGATAATTACCTGGTTGTTATGGAAACCTGCCCTCCCTGTGTGTGTCTCTTTGCAGAGAATGGCAGTTGGAGTTTAAAACCAAAGTTCCCAGTTGTAATGTTGGCTAATGGAGATCATATTTTGGGAATATCTCAGGAACGGTATGTCCTAGAGAGATTAGACCTGGTCTAAAACCTTCCCGGACACCTGATGTACCTGTGTGCCGAATTTGGTGAAAATCGGTCTAGTAGTTTGGTCACGCATAGAGAACAGACAGACAGATAGACAGACAGACAGAAACTCATTTTTATATTATTAAGAGATATTTATATATTCTTAAACCCTTTCAGGACTCCCAGCCTTTCCAAAGCCATATATGTTTTTAATATTTTGATTCACATAGTTGTATAAGGGCTTTTTTTTGTGGAACAAGTTGTAATTTCTAATGGCATCATTTACTGTTGCATATAATGTAGTGGGAAGTGGAAAAATACATTCAAATGGGGTGGAATTATTAAAAAAAAACACAATTCTGACAGTTTTATGGGTTTTGTTTTTACAGCATTCCCAATACGGTAAAACTGACCTGTTAATTTCATTCTCTAGGTCAGTATGATTACTGATACCACATATGTACTTTTCTTTTTTTTTTTGGGGGGGGGGTGGGTTGTGCATTTTTATACAAAAAAAAAAGTTTGGAAAAAATAATTTTGTCGTTGCATCGCCTTATTCCCATATTCAACCTTTTTATTTTTATGTGTATGGAGCTGTGTGAGGGTTCATTTTTAGGAGTTATCTTAATTTTTATTGAAACCATTTTGGGGCATGTATGACTTTTTGGTCACTTTTTATTCATTTTTTTGTGGGAGGTGAATTGACACTTCTGACTTTTTTCCATTTTGCCATTTGCCGTATGGAATAAACATTATTATATTTTAATAGTAGAGATATTTTCCACATGATACCCATGATGTTTATTGTTTTTAATTGTTTATGTCTTTTTATTTGAACCCCTTCTTGACCGCACAATGTAAAGTTACGTTGGTGTCCGGGCATTTAAAAATGGTGCCCGCTCAAGAGCAGAGAGGGAACCATAGCTGCCGGGATTAATATATGAGATCTTTGAATTTAGTTTGCATACATTTAACCCCTCAGATTCCATGCTCAAATTTGACCACAGCATCTGAGAAGTTAAAGGAGCAAGCTCCTGGCTGTACTTTGGCTCCCCTGATAAGGATTGGGGGAGCAGGATGTAGTGTACGGCAGCCCCTGTATTCAGGAGTGGTACAGGGCTACCGAACACATTAGTTCTTATAGAGCCCTTGCCTGTGGCAGGACTCCATAGGAACGTGGTCTAATTCTAAGTGCATTGGGGTCTATGAAAAAAGGAAATCTTATGATTGCTTGTTATAATTCCCTACGGGAACAAACTATTAAAAAGTGTACAAAAAGTTTAAAAATATTAAAAAAAATATTAAAAATATAAAAATTATAATCATCCCCCTTTGCACTATAATTTCTGGCAGTTTCTGAAATAAATTATAGTAAATCTATCTGGTGCAATAGGCCAAGCCCCCTTCATTATAAACCCTGCCCACTTTTTAAAAATATCCTAAAAGCAATATAAAAAACAAATACATTTGCAAACCTTTAAAGAAAATCCATCTTCTGCCAAAATTTGTAATTAGTGCACATCACAGTTCTGGTGCACAGCCTTTGATAAATTCCCTCCAATATTCATATATAAATTAAAATAAAAATCATATACTAAATGAAGCTATTCGAATGTGAGCAAAACAGAAAGCATGGTGACCCAGTATGTTGTAAAAGGTGGAAGGGGAATTTGGAGGATATTTTAAAAATGCTCACAGTAGCACCTGCCTAACTGTAATTAAATAATTTATGCATCCTGTCTTTAAAGCTGTTAAGTATTTCCTGAGTTTATCATGCATATAATTCTGCAGAGCATGATACTTGAGCTTGATTTTTAATATTACAGTAATGTAAGAATAAGCCTTGGACAGCTGCAGTTCCTTCTATATACTAATTACCCTACAACAGCTGTATGTTTCATTGTCCATAATTGCAGCCACTTGTCTTGTATTCATATTTCCTGAACTAAAATGGTAAAAAAATGATTTTCTGCTTTATTGTACCTTTACATTTTAACATTTCATTCTAGAGAAATGGGACTATGTACTATATACTGTTGTCTAACTTGTCATATTACTTTAACAGAATTAGGCTATATTCACATGACAGTGCTTTGTATCAGCGTTTGTTATCCAAAACCAGGATTGGGCCCAAAACACAGAACCAATGCAAATATTTCCATTAGGGTCATGAACGCAGCCGTTGGATGTTGTGCTTTCCACAAAATGTGGATCCGCAAGACACAGATACTGGCCATGTGCATTCTGCATTTTGCAGAACAGAACAGCTGGCCCCTAATAAAACAGTCCTTATCCTTATCCATAATGTGGGCAATAACTGGACATGTTCTATGTATTTGTGGAACGGACATGTGAACATACAGACACGGAATACACACAGAGTAATTTCCCCTTTGAAGTGAATGAGTGAATGAGTCCGAATGCGAGACACAAAAAAAAAAAAAAATGGAACAAACACGAAAAAAATATGTCTGTGTGCATGAGCCCTTATGCCTTAGGCTACCAACGTTTTTGCTGGATCTGTCACGGATCAGCAAGAATGCTTCCATCACAATAACACAACCATCTGCATCCGTTATGAATGAATCTGATTGTATTATATTTAAAATAGCCATGACGGATCTGTCATGAACACCATTGAAAGTTAATGGGGGACGGATCCGTTTTCTATTGTGACCGAGAAAAAAGGATCCGTCCCCATTGACTTACATTGTGAGTCAAGACGAATCCGGGAAAGCAGCCTTATCTTGGTGCAAGATCCACTCCTGGTTTTTGTATAGCAATCCCTGATGCAAAACTCTGAACACACATTGGGGTGTGAATATGGTTACCTTTGTTTCAAATAAGCATACTTAATTGTCTTTCTTTTTTCTTTTTTTTACTTTTTTTGTGCTAATATGCAAACAGGTCATAGAATATATTTTACGGTGATTTATGAACTAACAATGCTGTCAGTAGAGACATTTCAGCTTACACGTGCCATATACAATTATTTTTCCTTTAGGCTGCTATACAACAAATTGTAATTGCAGCCATAAATTCTGCAAAGAGGAGTCATTCCATCTGATAAATGTTATAGAAACATCTGTCATTTGGAGTTCAGCCATCTACTGATTTTTCTGTAAATGACCTAGTGTTTAGCAATGTTCTGAGATGTTTAGGTAAAGGTTCATGCACACAATCGCACTGTGGTTTGTGGTCCGCAAAAAACAGATGCCGGCTGTGTGTGTTGCACAATTTGCGGAACAGAACAGGTGGCTGAAAATAGAAATGCCTATTCTTGTCTTGTCGTCGTTTTCAGAGAAGTGGTGCGGATTGCGATAAAGGGGAAATGCAACAGTTTTTAAAAAAGTCAAGTTAAAAAGTTGTGCTTGCGACTTTTTAAGGCCACTTTTCAGGCTTAAAAGGAATGATTAATCTCCCCTAAAGAATAGTGCAAATATGCATTGTACTAAAATCTCCATTTACAATTAGATTTTTTCTTCTCAGACTAGAATAGCATAGGGAGAAACCCACAATATTCATGAATCCACCTCCATCATCCATCACTTAGCCTCCCATGTTATCCTGGGCTTCACTTCTTTTGTATATCTATATAAAGCTACTTTCCCACAAACGTTGTGTTTTGCGGTCCGCAAAAAAAAAAAAAAAAAAAAAACGGATGACGTCCGTATGGCATCCGTTTTTTTTTTGCGGATCCACAGTAACAATGCCTATCCATGTCCGCAAAATGGACAAGAATAGGACATGTTCTATTTTTTTTTGTGGGGCTACGAAACGGACATACAGATGCGAAAAGCACACAGTGTGCTGTCAGCATTTGTTGCGGCCCTGTATAAATGAATGGGTCCGCATTTTATCAGCAGAAAATGCGGCTCGGAGCCCACAAAATATACTGTCGTGTGAAAGAAGCCTAAAATGCATGTTTGAACTTCTTCTGAGCTTTTCAGACATATTACTAGTATTGTTCTGTTTGCTCTGCTTATTTTCTCTGATTGTTGGCTAGCTTGTATTTGATCTAAGATTTGTTATAGTGGGTGGTGACAGTCAAAAAACAGATACTGGCTGCAATGGGCAGGTTTCCTGTAAAAAATCATGTCATCTTCAATACATTGATGGTTTAAGGGCTCATGCACACAAGATATAATAAACGCACATGGGCTTTGTCTGTGAAAAATTGATGTTTTTCCCTAAATTTTGCTTCAGTGTTCTTTGCAATTCTGCTCAGTTCTTGCATTTTGTCTGTGTGAATGTCAACAGTTTACATGCATTTTTCACGTGAGCATAAAAACCTGGAGTATAACACTCATCATCTGCTAACAACCACCAGCTCATGCAAACAAAAGTGTGTCGCCCTCCTCATTGCACAGGCACCATGACCGTCTGTGTGACCTGTGGTGAAGGATATAGACAAGGCAACATGTTCTATTTTTTTTGCGATATGGAGGCATGGACAAAAATGCTCTTTTACATAAACTCACTGTAAGAAATTTATCATGACAGTAATATTTGAAGTCAGTTTTGCTTGAGTCTATGTTGGACGACTTTGCTCCAAACATTGGTGGTTAAGGCTACTTTTACACAACAGTTGTTTTTGCGGTCTCTGATCAGCATATTTTGCTGATAGGATGCGGACTAGAGTTGAGCGAATCCTAAAAGATTCGGGGATTCGGAAATCGGCCCGAATTTTTTGCGGGATTTGTGGGTTCGGGCCAAATCACGAATCCCATTAAAGTCTATGGGAGACCCGAATATTTTTGCGGGGGCCAAAGGTTCTGCACAGTCAAGTTTGCCCCAACATGTGAAAACCTCAGAAAATGATGGAAACACCTTCGAAATGCATAGTAAACACCAGGGGCAGCATGTAGGGAAGTCTGGGGATGACCCCAAGGCAATTTTCAGGGACACGGTAATGGTGACCCACTTAAAAATCCTGGCTGACAACCTGGCGGTGAACCCCTGATTGTCTGTCTTTCAATAAGATTGCAGTGTAAAGCATGGTGGTGAGCCTCAGTATGACTTTTTAGATGGAGATTGCATGTGGTCACGTACTCCCTGGAACCCCGTAGTCACCCCTTCTCTGATGTGCTACCCCAGAACATTCTCTGCCCCAATTCGCAAGACCTTTTGCAGTCTCCGTGTGCTGACAGTGGGGATTTACCAGTGTTGTCTGAGGAGGTGGTGGACAATGGCGAGACACAGGTGTCGGGGGGTGAGGTAGTTGTATGGGAAGCAAGTTACAGTGGGGACTCCTTGGGGGGACTTTCTCATGATGGGACAGATTCAACTTGGGTGGATCAGGCAATGGAACAGATCAAATTTTTTTTTTTTGTGTTTATTTAACTTTTATTTAGCACAAATAACCACAGAGATATTTATTCGTTCCCTTCGCTGCGCAGTCTGGTGTTGGGGTTCGTCACTTTGATGGCGAGCTGTGCCGCTCTCTCCACAATGGTCTTTCGGTTCTTTGAGGAGACGTTGGGGGCGATTTCTGCACAGAAGGACTTGTTGCTCATCAACAGAACCTCGAGCTCCTTGACATTGTGGACCAGGAATTTGCGGAACCCTGTGGGCAGCATGTGTTTGGTCTTCTTGTTGCTACCGTATCCAATGTTGGGCAATATAGATACGCAGGTAATATTATTCCCAAAAAAATTACGCAGTTTGCGCAAATAAAACTGGAAACTGGAACTGGAGAGAGGGCCTGTAGGTGGACCTCCGGAAAAATTGTTTGGAGAGAGGGCCTGTAGGTGGACCTCCGCAAAAAATTGTTTGGAGAGAGGGCCTGTAGGTGGACCTCCGGAAAAATTGTTTGGAGAGAGGGCCTGTAGGTGGACCTCCGGAAAAATTGTTTGGAGAGAGGGCCTGTAGGTGGACCTCTGGAAAAATTGTTTGGAGAGAGGGCCTGTAGGTGGACCTCCGGAAAATTGTTTGGAGAGAGGGCCTATAGGTGGACCTCCGGAAAAATTGTTTGGAGAGAGGGCCTGTAGGTGGACCTCTGAAAAAATTGTTTGAAGAGAGCCTGTATGGGGCCCTCCTGAAAAATTGTGGTAAAAGAGTGCCAGTTGGACCTCTAAAAAATGCCGTTTTTTTGGTCAGCGTTAGGCAAAGACAACATGGAGGAGGAGGGGTAGAGAAGAGGAATCGGATACATAAGTAATGTTAATCTTTAGCTGCTTTCCCCCAGAGGAGATTTGAATTCTGGTGAAATCCAGGCTTTCACGGAAAATGGTGCACTACAGCGGAAAATGCAGTTGACAATATATGGCTAAACCCTCACTCTGATGTTAAAATGAGACTTTCGCCAGTATATCCTTATATCAAAGACATACCGGAGCCCGAGCACCGCGTCAAGGTATCTCAGTTGGCACGGGACGGAGGCTGTATTTCCCACATTGTCCTGACGTCATGTGACCCAGGCTGCACAGGTGCACCTGAATGTTACCCATTAGTATAATCAAGGCACATTAAACCTGGAGTTGCCACGCCTCCAGGAATAAACGTACAAACAAACTCACAGAAGAAAAAGGTGGTCTCAAATGGCAGAACATGCTCAAAACCCCAATGCTGTAGCGCATATATAACTGGGGGAGCAAATCCCGCACATGTGGCCCGCTGCGAACGTAATCCCCAGCAAAAAAT
>ONZH01022227.1:0-28590 GCA_900303285.1 Rhinella marina | reverse complement strand
GTCTTGTCTTCAAAATGTTGGCTTTGACGTTGAGGTGCAGTTTGTGCTGTTTTCTGTCATGAATGACCTTTGTGTTCTGCCTGCTAAGCATCGATTAACCACTACCAGCAATTCATTGTCTTCTTTACGCCTGGTGATGGATTATTCAGATATCATTACTGGTTTAAAATTTGGTTTTGTAACTGACTGGTGGAGCTCTAGAATTTTTGTTCTAGCTGCCATAACCATGTGTGGCCAAAAAGTGACTATTTGACTAGTCTAGTGACTCTAAAATATATATATATATATATATATATATATATATATATATATATATATATATTTAACCGGCCTCTTTATTAGGTACACCATGCTAGTAACGGGTTGGACCCCCTTTTGCCTTCAGAACTGCCTCAATTCTTCGTTGGCATAGATTCAACAAGGTGCTGGAAGCATTCCTCAGAGATTTTGGTCCATATTGACCATGATGGCATCACACAGTTGGCCGCAGATTTGTCGGCTGGCACATCCATGAGGTGCGAATCTCCCGTTCCACCACATCCCCAAAGATGCTCTATTGGATTGAGATCTGGTGACTGGTGGAGTGCCATTCTGGTACAGTGGAACGTCATTGTCATGTTCAAGAAACCCTAGTCTGAGATGATTCCAGCTTATGACATGGCGGCATTATACCTGGCTGAAAGTAGCCATCAGATGTTGGGTACATTGGTGGTCTATAAAGGGATGGAGCATGGTCTAAGCAACAATACTCAGGTAGGGCTGTGGCGCCATTGCAACGATGCTCAATCGGTACCAAGGGGCCCAAAGAGGTGCCAAGAAAGTATTCCCCACACCATGGACACCACCACCGACCAGCTTGAACGGCGTTGGATACAAGTGCAGGCATGGCATCCATGCTTTCATGGTTGTTGACGCCAAATTCTTACCCTACCATCCGAATGTTCGGCCAGCAGAAATCGAGACTCATCAGACCCAGGCAACATTTTTCCAATCTTCTACTGTCCAATTTCGATGAGCTTGTGCAAATTGTAGCCTCAGTTTCCTGTTCTTAGCTGAAAGGAGTGGCACCCGGTGTGGTCTTCTGCTGCTGTAGCCCATCTGCCTCAAAGTTCGACGTACTGTGCGTTCAGAGATGCTCTTCTGCCTACCTTGGTTGTAACGGGTGGCAATTTGAGTCACTGTTGCCTTTCTATCAGCTCGAACCAGTCTGCCCATTCTCCTCTGGCATCAACAAGGCATTTCCGCCCACAGAACTGCGCTCACTGGATGTTTTTCTTTTTCGGACCATTCTCTGTAAACCCTAGAGATGGTTGTGTGTGAAAATCCCAGTAGATCAGCAGTTTCTGAAATACTCAGACCAGCCCTTCTGGCACCAACAACCATGCCACGTTCAAAGGCACTCAAATCACCTTTCTTCCCCATACTGATGCTCGGTTTGAACTGCAGGAGATTGTCTTGACCATGTCTACATGCCTAAATGCACTGAGTTGCCGCCATGTGATTGGCTGATTAGAAATTAAGTGTTAACGAGCAGTTGGACAGGTGTACCTAATAAAGTGGCTGGTGAGTGTGTGTGTGTGTATATATATTTTTTCTAACTACTGTAGCTGAGGTACTGGATGTACTTTGTAAAACAATCTGACAACTGAGGATTATAACAAAGCTGAATATTTGGTGTAATGAGACTGCTTACCATTGCTGATTTGAGTAGGGGTGGCGTTTTACCCCTCCAACATTGTGCCCCCTATTGTTTTTGGCATGCTATATGCTAATTTAAACCCTATTACAGGGAGGAGACAACACCCAGTTCTGTGAGTCTCCTCCTTTTCCCTGGCTGTGATCCTGTCCAATCGTGGCAAGGGAGAAGATGAACTGTCCTTTTGAGGACAAATATTCTCAACCAGCAACTTTAAAGGGTATTCTCATCTTAGACAATGGGGGCATATCGCTAGGATATGCCCCCATTGTCTTATAGGTACGGGTCCCACCGCTGGGACCCGCACCTATCTCCAGAACGGAGCGGGGAGCGCTGCGCCTGGAGGACCCCAGGTTCCCGGGGTCCGGCCACCACCAGGCGCAGCTCCCCGCGCCGCTCATAGAAATGAATGGGAGCCGGGCCGTGCATGCGCGGTGCGCTCCCATTCATTTCTATGGTGCCGACGGAAGTAGCCGAGCCAGCGCTCGGCTATTTTCGGCGGCCCCATAGAAATGAATGGAGGGCGGCTGCGCATGCGCAGTGCGCCCTCATTCATTTCGGGGGCTCCGTTCTGGAGATAGGTGCGGGTCCCAGTGGTGGGACCCGCACCTATAAGACAATGGGGGCATATCCTAGCGATATGCCCCCATTGTCTAAAATGAGAATAACCCTTTAATGTAGAGCCTGAAGAAATAAATGACTCTAAAGATCTTCATGATGTATGTACATGGCCCCACTCCTGCATTCATGTGGATAGACATTGAAGAGTTTATACAAAAATAACCATGCATAGCCCATTCTAAGTATTAAATTGTAAAGATCCACAGCACTCCAGGCAGTTTTCAAAGCAGGTGTTTTATTCCAGCATCAGAAATACAGTGCGACGTTTCGGCTCAGCAGAGCCTCTCAAGCAAGTGAAAACATGTGAATACCACCCATATAGTGTGTGATGTGGGGGCCTCCCAGTGCGCATCTCTCCAATTATGCAAATTCAGTAAAGAGCATAAACTTAATATGTACAAACAATATTACATTAATGAGGTTAAATCATGATTACCATGTGACTGGTTATAACTCACATAAACCTGGATAGTGTAATTGTGTCCTCCTCCTTGGATGCAGGGCCGGTGTATGAGGAATCCACGTGCAGCGTCCCGTTCACGTAACTGCGTGGGCAGCGGGAAGGAGAGCTACCGTGTCTCAATACCAATAGGTAGTAACAAGTGACGATGTGTTCTACGTCATCGGGCCACCCAGGGGCAGGTTAATGAATGATAATGAAAAGGGAGAACCTCCGGTAGCTAGGCAACAGTACCTAAACAAAGTCCACTGCCTCTCTATCGGAAATCTCCCCATGTAAAGGGTGAACTCTGGGTATTTGCTTGTGGATAGTAGGCAGTAAGCCATAGAGCCATCATAGGTGAAAGTGTGATTGACAAAACCACACTCAACTGTCTGTCGCTGAGAATTGAAAAAGGTCCAAGCCCATATCAGCAAGATCATCATTTAGATGACACGCACTTGCTGTGTTTAATGGGCCCTGGACCATATACCTATGCTCAGTAGGACATTCCAGCAATCAGGTAGGATTTCCCACAAGACAGCATAAGAATAGTAAAGGGGGAGGATTCTTCTTTTTAATATGAATCTCCAGACCACATATTCATGAGACCCACATTTAAGTGGGTAGACATGTTTTTTTATATAGTCTGGTGACATATAGTTGGGGCTGACTCTCAGGATTGGCCGTGGAGGAGGGTCATTCCCCACCGTCATATCAGGGGAGTCAACCCTACTAATCCATGGGTTGATGTCATACCCTTTCACATTATTAGATGTGGGGGAATAGGCAAGAACCTCATTGGAGTATAGACACCATCAGTCACAAAGAATGACAAGTTGGTGAACTAGAGTAAGGAGTACCTCCAAAAGAAGAAACAAGAACTGCCAAGAGATTCGTCCACCAGCACTTACCAATTCATAAATATACAATGTGGGGGCCCTTGCGAGGACAATCGCCAAAATAATATATCATAGCGTCGATCCCATATCCGAGGTGAATGGTCTGTGAAAAGTGCAAACTATCACAACCAATTGGTTGGGTACAACTTGATAAGTTACAGTATATAAAAAATATATACACATGTCTTTAGTAGACACTGATGATGGGCATAATAGACATCCGAGGGAACATCCTTAGAAGCAAGCTCCCAACGCAAATTCCCTATTGAGTCCTTTTGGTTCCAATGTGTCCAATTCGTATATCCATTTTAGTTCACGTCTTTAAGAGATTCTCCCTATCGCCTCCTCTCCTCAATTTCGGTATGCCATCAATAATCATAAATCGTAGTTGTGAGATATGGCCCATTCTATCAAAATGTTCAGGTACTGGAAGATCTAATTTTTTATTACGTATTTTAGATTTGTTGTGTGAGCCTCTTTTTGAATTCCTGAGTGGTTTCTCCGACATATAATAGGCCACATGGGCATTGTAATATGTAAATGACATAAGACGAGTCGCATGTGTATCTGTTTGATCTTATATTGTTTACCAGTACGTGGATGTACAAAGGTGTCACCTCTCATGCTGCTGTTGCAATGACAGCAGTTGAGACAGGGAAAACAACCCATTTTAAGAGTTCTTTTAGCTTCTGGTTGTTCCACATGGACTAATCTGTCCCGTAGGTTATAGGAACGCCTATGTGACATTAATGGTGGATACTTAAATTCAGTTACCTTGGGGAATGATTGTGAAAGAATCTGCCAGTTTTTTCTAAGTATTCTGCCTATCATGTAGCTCAAATGAGTGTAATTGGATACAAATGAATTTTTTGCCTTTTCTTTGTTTTTAGTATCAAGGCAAGACCTGTGACATGTTTGTCTATTTTTTGACACTGTCTCTCAATCAGAGGTTTTGGATACCCTCTGTCGAGAAATTTCTTACCCATTTCATCTAGCCTTTTATCCGCTAGTTTGTCTTCGGTAACAATTCTTTTAACTCTCAGGAGTTGACTGAATGGCAAGGATTCAATCATCCTCCTTGGGTGTGCACTATTGAAGTTCAGAATATTGTTCCTATCTGTTGGTTTAGTGAATGGGTCCGTCTGAAGTTTGTTCCATGGGTAGACAAGGGTATCCAAGAACTGTAATTTCTTTTTGGGAATAAACAACCGTGAATTGCAATTCTGGATGGACACTGTTCAGGAAACTGCTGAATTCCTGTAGTCCCTCGACAGTGCCCGACCAGATGAGGAAGATTCATCGATGTACCTCATCCAGCCCCTCACTGATTTGAAGTGGCTAGATGGGTAGACGTGTGTCTCCTCAAAGTGTGACATATAGAGGTTTGCATAAACTGGGGCTACATTTGAGCCCATTGCGGTCCCTCTCTTCTGGACATAAAATGTATTATGAAATGTGAAATAATTCTGGGTAAGAATGATCTCCAAAAGGTCAAGTATGAGCCTCTTTTGTCTGTTTGTATAGTCAGAGTTGTTCAGTGTATGTTCAATTGCTGTTAGTCCCTTATGATGATCAATGCTTGTGTACAAGCTAACCACGTCGAACGAGACTAAAAACTCTCCTTGGTGAAATTCAAGGTTACGAAGTTTAGTCAAAGAATCAGTTGTCTTTCACATGAGGTTGTAATAGTTACAAACTCTTTCAAAGCTCTATCTAGAAATGTGGCTATTGGGGGGGGGGGGGGGGGCTGGAAATGGAGTCTACCCCTGAAATGATTGGACGCCCTGGTGGATTATTTCTGCATTTGTGAATTTTCGGTAATATGTATGACAGGAGTGATAGGACATGTATTGATCAAAAAAATCATGTAGTTTATTATCAATAGTATCTTCTGCTAATGCGTCATCTAATAGTTTTATCCTGCGAGTTATATCAAACTTTGGATCACTAGCTGTCTTTTGGTATACTTGGTCGTCATTCAATTGTCTCATGATCTCTTCCTCGTATTTACATTTGTCCATGATGACTATTGCTCCCCCTTTGTCAGCAGGTTTTATTATAATGTGTCTATTGCACAAAGTTTGGAGAGCAATTTTTTTCATCGTGTGACAAATTAGGTCTCATAGTAGGGACGGTGTCTGTTAATTTCTGAATACCTTCTTTGGCCAAAGAAATGTATGTTTCTACTGTGTTGGACATATAAGGTGGTTGAAAATTGCTTTTTGTCAACAAACTGAAGTCCTTAAATCTGAGGCAATCCGAGGACTCATCAGATACCTCTTTAGATGAAGATTCACCTGAAAAAAATGTTTTTAATCTTGTACGTCTAAAGAAGGCATGTAAATCGACCTCTACCTTAAACCAATCAATATGTTCTTGTGGGCAGAATGATAGTCCCTTGTTCAATAAAGATAATTCATGATCAGAAGAAATATTTACCACAAGCTCCTTGTCCACATTCATTTGTTCTGTGTCTCTGTGGTCCCATTTGCTTCTGACCTATGGGTGGTTTCATAGAGCGAGTCAATATTGGATTTTTTTCCAACGGCGGTGTTTTTTCCTCCTCGTGTCTTCTGTCCTTATTGTGTTTGTATCCGGGGCTTGGTCTAAAAAAAATGTATCCACATTATCATCTGATTCAGTAGCCGTGGATGCGATTTCTGTCCTCCGTTGTCTCCTTCGTGGTAGCTGTTTTCGCTGTTTCGCAGGGCGTTGTCCTTCCCCCATTCACAGGGTTCCATTTGTAGATACAGACTTTTCTAGTAGTCCTCCATATCTCGATACCACTTCTGTCTTTTAGTCTCCTCGATGTTGGATTGATACTTCTGTAAATCCATAGAAATGCGATTTTTGGATGGGTGTTCTCTGCTTCACTTGTGATAGACATTAGTTGTGTCTCTAAATTCTCTATTTTTGTCGTTCCTTGATGTCTTGTTGTAGGTAATCCATGTTGAGCAACATGAGGTCTCCTGAATATCTGTTTGAAATGCTTTCAAATCTAGTACAAAATGTCATGTTGTCTGGAAACCAAATCGGTCGCAGGTGTGTTCAGTCCTCTTGGAATTCTTTCAGCCATGTAATATTCCCTCAAGGTGGATAGGTGCAATTCGTTTGAGATCTTTTGTTTCTTCTCTTGCATAATTTTTCTTTTAAGAAGCTCAATAGTTGGTTTGTTCAGGAAGGATCCATCTGATGGTGCATTCCCCAGTATCCGTTCAACCTCATCAGTATAAACTGAGCTGTTAGATGCCGCCATTTCAATGAAGTTCCTATCTACAGATAGACAGGATATAACAGTAGTAATGTCCTTAACTAGAACCAGACATAGTGCGTGCACGCTTCCCAAGCCAGCAAAGGGTTAAAGTTAGTGAACAGAAGCAGCACTGCTATACCTGTAACCCAGGTTGAAATGTCCGTTAGTTCATATCCTTGAATCGGATTGTGGGTGCTCATGGAATAGGTCCTGGCTTGAAGGTCCCATGAAATAGCAAATTGTAAAGATCCACAGCACTCCAGGCAGTTTTCAAAGCAGGTGTTTTATTCCGGCATCAGAAATAGTGCGACGTTTCGGCTCAGCAGAGCCTCTCAAGCAAGTGAAAACATGTGAATACCACCCATATAGTGTGTGATGTGGGGAGCCTCCCAGTGCGCATCCCTCCAATTATGCAAATTCAGTAAAGAGCATAAACTTAATATGTACAAACAATATTACATTAATGAGGTTAAATCATGATTACCATGTGACTGTTATAACTCACATAAACCTGGATAGTGTAATTGTGTCCTCCCTTGGATGCAGGGCCGGTGTATGAGGAATCCACATGCAGCGTCCCGTCCACGTAACTGCGTGGGCAGCGGGAAGGAGAGCTACCGCGTCTCAATACCAATAGGTAGTAACAAGTGATGATGTGTTCTAAGTCATCGGGCCGCCCAGGGGCAGGTTAATGAAGAATAATGAAAAGGGAGAACCTCCGGTAGCTAGGCAACAGTACCTAAACAAAGTCCGCTGCCTCTCTATCGGAGATCTCCCCATGTAAAGGGTGAACTCTGGGTATTTGCTTGTAGATAGTAGGCAGTAAGCCATAGAGCGATCATAGGTGAAAGTGTGATTGACAAAGCCACACTCAACTGTCTATGTTGCTGAGAATTGAAAAAGGTCCAAGCCCATAGATCAGCAAGATCATCATTTAGATGACATGCACTTGCTGTGTTTAATGGGCCCTGGACCATATACCTATGCTCAGTAGGACATCCCAGCGATCAGGTAGGATGTCCCACAAGACAACATAGGAGAGAATAGTAGAGGGAGGATTCTCCGTTTTAATATGAATCTCCAGACCACATATTCATGAGACCCACATTTAAGTGGGTAGACTCACATTTTCACTTGCTTGAGAGGCTCTGTTGAGCCGACACGTCGCACTGTATTTCTGATGCCGGAATAAAACACCTGCTTTGAAAACTGCCTGGAGTGCTGTGGATCTTTGCAATTTGCTATTTCATGGGACCTTCAAGCCAGGACCTATTCCACGAGCACCCACAATCCGATTCAAGGATATGAACTAATGGACATTTCAACCTGGGTTACAGGTATCGCAGTGCTGCTTCTGTTCACTAACTTTTTTTTTAACCATTCTAAGTATTGTCACCAGTATTGGTGTACTGTAAAAATGGCATTTATACCTTTTTAGAAAGTCTTGGGTCTTAAACTGCTTTGACTGACCATTGGGGTAACTAGTGTTATGGGCCCCAGTGCAAACTTTGGATCAGTCCCCCCAAATGTATACAAAGAGCCTGCAAACTTTTATTTACACAAGCCCAATGCATGGCTCCACTCACCCAGGCCTAACTAATAAAATCTGATCCTACCTCGTCCAGGGTATCACTAGCTGTGTTCTGTCAGTTTGACTCAGAGCAAGGTCCCTGTGGTGGTGGAGAAAAAAAGAATCACTTAAGGGATAGTGACTCCCCTCTGTGAAATCACCAGTAGGTGGTACTGTGCTGACCTGTAAGACTGAGCCATGCCAATGTATAGCAGGGTAATCTACCACACAGTACTAATGCCCTCATTGGGCTCCTCACAGTAATAAAGCCCATCTTGTGGCCCCTTCAAAATACTTGCCCTTGTGACCCCTCACAGCAGTTATGCCCACTTTTGTGCCCCCTCAGTGGTTATGGTATGTGCCCATCACAGTATTCCAGATTAGGTGCCCCCACAGGGAAGATGCCCCTCTTTTGCCTCCAGTCTGTAGCTTTATGAGAAACATGCTTGCCTGCTTCCCTGAGGACACTCTCCCACTCATTGTGCTGGAGGCTTCTTGCTGGGCTGTCAGTGCTCTTCCCACAGCCAGCAGCATGATGTATGGGCTGCAAGGGAGCTCTGAAGAAGCTCCCTGATTCACACTGGAAACTGACAGTTCTTGTCACTGACGGGTGAGTGCATGGGCCCCCTCTTGTCTGCACCATACCAGTTTGAAGAGTGCATTACATGGGAGTGCAGTGGGCCCCCTCACCCCACAGGCCCAGTTGCACCCTCTGCAACGGCAATCGTTAAACCCGACTTTGCCTCAACTGTCGACTTTTATTTGATATCTCCTGGTGACACTATTTCTGATAGTTTGGATCTAGTGTGCTGATCTAATTTGAAATCTACCTTTTTTTTTATTTAACTTTTGGTTTCTGTTCCAATCCTGGTGTTGCCCATCTGGTTCTGAGAAACGCCTGCCTTTTAGGATAGACACCCCCCCCACACACTTATCAGAGTAGGGACCGTCGACCAGTTGGGGGCTGCCATCTAGGGCAGATCATCCAAGTAGGTAGGGATAGAGGCTGGTTGGAGACTAGGGGGTGCACTATTCCCTATCTACATGGCAGGCTTACAGAGGAGGTAAGATTGGATCATCATTGGGATTGTTAGTGACCAAAAAATCTGTCCTCAAATAGAAAGCGAAATGGCAAATTGATCAAGGAACTGGTGGGGAGAGCCTGGGGGGTGTTGGTAGACAGCAAGTCGCAAGGAGAATAGGTTAGTCTGTGGGTAAAAAGGAATAAACTCATGTGCATTGTAGAGAAGTGTGTACTCCACTGTATCTGGGCTTGGGGATGAGAAAGTGACAACCATAAGATGAAGCAGCAAGGGATGCGCTGTCATATTGAAGCAATGTTTGTGAGGACCAGCAAGTTGAATGATTTTAAAAGGAAGATGTCACTAATGGCATGCTTACAGTTCTAGAGCACAGTTTCTAGGAGACACATGAAGATCTACAATGGTTTTTTAGTTGGATTCTCAGGGTTTCTTCGACAAATGAGAAGCTGCAATTAGCAGAAGTTGTACCAGGTTTTAGAGATGTCCCCTACAGCTAGTAGCAGGAGACCAAGGCAATGGTTAGGTGATTTGAGGGTTTTTGTGCTGCACCAAGGAGGAAGATGGTTTGGGTAATGTAAGAGAAGTGCATGGGAGTATTACATAGGTGAAGCCATTTTGTAACATACCTGTTTAACTTTTAGTTCATAGCACCTCCGTCTTCTGTACAACTGCCATGATTAACTGCCAGTTGCTTAAGCGAGATGGTGCCCTTTGGCTCGTGCTGACCCCAGGGAGTGCTTCCCCCCCCCCCCCCCCCCCCCCTTAGACTCTTTAGTTATAGGGAATGTAATCATAGAACTAGGGGTAACTTGGATCATTACTAAATCACTTAGGCACGTGCATGAGAAGAGATGCTATATGTAAGTAAATGGAGCTAATGATCTGAATGGAGCATAAAATCACTACAGGTCAATTGGAAGGACATCTTTAGGACTGAGCACAATTGTATCACTTGTGGAAAACAGTATACATGGATGAATATGCTGCAAATGCTTCATTGTAATTTATTGCTTCATAATTCTGTTTAACCATACTTTCCTTGATTCATCACCTTTTTATTTCCATAAGGTATGTACCTCCCAATTAGATGTTGGGACCCTTTGAAAAATATCACATTTTGTGGGTATATTTTTTTTTTTTTTTTTTTTTTTTTTTCTCCTCCCTGAAGAAATGCTCTTTTGAATGACAATTTGAAGGTTATTGTATTATGGTCACTTTCCCAGGTGTAGATCTGTTCTGTCAGGTCTATTGGTTAATACTAAGTCCAGTATGGCCGTCCCTCTAATCGGGTCCTGAACCAGTTGGGAAAGTTAAGTCTTTGGTTATTGGCAAAAAACTGTTTCCTTTATGAGATGTACAGGTTTCAGTTTCCCAGTCTATATCTGGGTAGTTGAAGTCCCCCATAATAACAGCCTCATATTAGTATTTTTCTGTGGACTCTGGTATAGTAGGTGGTTTATAATCTCATTACTACTTTTCCTACATGCATTTCTACCCACATTGACTTCACCTGTTCATGTCCCTGTTAAATATCGTCTAACACTTGATTTTGCAAGAAATAGTGAAGATGGAGCCCAACAAGACGGTTGATCAAAAATAAAAGTTAAAAGGGTTTAATTTAGATAAAAAGAAAAGGTTACAAAATTGAGGAAGAGAAAAATAAAGCATGGCAAAGAATTTCAAAGAAGTAATTCTGACAGTGAATGTGTAGAGCAACAGGTGTCACAGTGCTCTCCCAATGTCACGAGGCGACTCCAAGTCTGAGTCCCTATAGAATTACATAGTATATTTAACATACATGTAGTAAAACTCCTTACATCATTAGAAGTTATCCTCATGTAAAGCTGAAGGAGATATGACTATTATATCAATATTTCTATTAAATATTAATCATAAATTTTTATTCTAACATGAATGTTAATATTGTCTATTAATGGCCATACCAATATTCACTCACGTGGCTATCAGTACAGTATTAATATGGTTTCCTTCTATAATGTTCCGTTAAGGTACAATATTGATAAGTGTCAGATCTGACTTCAACAATCAATATTATAATACAACAGTCTCAACACTCACACTAGACTATATTGTATTAATCTGTACCTTAACTGTAATGTTTCCCTGTTCCTTTACAAAACTACTATTACAATTATATTACTAGAGATGAGCGAGCACTAAAATGCTCATGTGCTCGTTATTTGAAGCTAACTTTTCCCGATGCTCGGGTGCTCGTTTCGAATAACTAACTCCATTGAAGTCAATGGGAGACTTGAGCATTTTTTGCAGGGGACCAAGGCTCTGCCTAGGGAAGGCTGGGTGGAAACCTCAGAAAATGATGGAAACACCACGGAAATGGACAGGAAACAGCAGGGGCAGCATGCATGGATGCCTCTGAGGCTGCCTAATCCCACCATTACCCCAAATTCTCAGGCAACAGCCTGGTGGTTACCCTCATGACAATTGTGCTCACCCAAACCAAGAAGGGTGAGGCAAATACCCATCACATGTTAGGGAAGCACCCAACTAGGTGCAACAAAGGTCCATCGCCCATGCTGGCACTGCTGTCCTATCCCCCACCCCACGATGCAGGCATAAGCCTGACACAGCATGGTGGTGACATCAACAAGTGACCAAGTTACATGAGGTAGCAGGTGAGCCACCCAAACGTGTAGCCTGACACAGCATGGCAGTGACAATAGAGTGACTGAGTTAGACTGAGGTAGCAGTCGAAGAAGAAATAAAATTTGAGGCCCTGTATGGCTGTGACTACAGTGACCAAGTTACAGTGCAGGAGCAGGCAAAGCACATAAAAATTTAGCATTGGCCCTGTATGGCTGTGACTACAGAGTAATGTATTTTTTTTAACATGACGTGCAGTATAGATCAATTACAGAGATGCAAAGGATTGTGGAGAATGGGGTGCTGGATTGCAACCCACAGAATTGTTCCACTGAGCTATTTAAAATGGATTTGTATCACTAAGAGCAAAAAACATATTTTGTAATGTGACTTGCAGTATCAAAGAGAAAAAAGGGGTTCTGCAGATTGTGGCTATTTCACTGCAACCCACAATTGTCCCACTGAGCTGTTTGAAATTGATCTATCACTGAGAGCAAAAAAAAAAATTTCTGTAGTCTCCCTGCAAACTGCTGCACATATGGCGATAGCTGCATTACTAGTGCCAGCCAGAAGGAGACAGTGTCTTGTAGTCCTTAGAAGGGCTGTTGGGTTCTTTTGAGATCACTCCTGCCTAACAAAGAACTAAATACAGGCCCTAACACTGGCCCTGAAAGGCAGCAGCTCTATCCCTAGCAACATCCAGACGGCATCTGAGCCGAGCGCCGCAGCCAGTCACTAGTATATTCCAGGGTCACCTGATCAGGCCAGCCAGCCCCTGCTATCGACATGTAAGGGCCCCACGTGATGCTGGGTGTACTGTAGAGTCTCCTGGCTTGTGATTGGCTGAGTTTATAGGCGCCAAAAATTCAAAATGCGGGAGATGCCATTTCCTTGAGCATGGCGAGATACTCAACCGAGCAGCGAGCACTTGCGAGTACCCTAATACTCGAACGAGCACCAAGCTAAGATGAGCATGCTTGCTCATCTCTAATTATTACTGTGCTTGTAGAACAGAAATGAAACGGTGCTAATAAAACAAGTTGTTATACACTATGCTAAAGTTGCACAAATCGCACAATAAAACAATATAATAAACACCAACACCTACTTATTTTTCCCACTGTATTCAAATGAGTTCTTTCTTGGTTATGATTACAGTATACTGAAAACCTTGACACAAACAATAATTAAAAATAAAGTAATAAAGTTTATTATACTTAGCTTCGTGCAAATATGGAAATGAGGTACCTAGGGAGCCCCGTCTGCATCAGAATGCAGCCTAGATGATGTAGTAGAAATCAGCAATCTGTTCCTGGACACAAACCGGTGTATTTGTTCCAGGCTGAGGCTCAATGAAGTGTTCTGAATGAGATTTTTATCTGTCTTAGCCCCTCCACCTCCTCCCTTGTAAAAAAAGGGAGGGGGGGGGGAACGAGCGTTTCTCCACTTTGAATAACTAATGGTGACAATGTCCCCATCTGGTACCTATAAGGGGTTGGTTTACATTACATAAATATACCCCACATAACCGTCCATTAACTCTTCTCAGTATCTGGAGAATATTTATGTACAACATCTGGAAAAATACAGAGGGTCGACATTGGCATAACATAATTACTCCCTGAGTAACTGATAGCTAAGCCAATTATCGTTTCTCGGGAAATAGGAGAATATTTGTTAGCCCCCCCCCCCCCCCCCCCAGCCGCTGAGAGAAACATTCCCATATGGCAGTAGACAGACCTTAAAAAATATTCTGAGCACAAGGTCACAGAAGTCAACTGTCTCCCACGCTGCTACATAGGGGTATATTGAAGGTCTAAAAAGAGAACACACAAATATGAATTAATATATATACATATACCATATATCTATATTGTATAGTATATGGTCCTACACTAAAATTAGACATAAATTTAACTCCTGTTACACTCCACCCTTGGCTTATTTTAGTGTAACAGTTCTCAAGGGGAGAGCTGGCACAGTATTCCTATTACATTTAGTAATACATACAAAAATAATACGTACACAGCAATATATTACAATGCTCACTATTAATATACACTCACCGGCCACTTTATTAGGTACACCATGCTAGTAACGGGTTGGACCCCCTTTTGCCTTCAGAACTGCCTCAATTCTTCGTGGCATAGATTCAACAAGGTGCTGGAAGCATTCCTCAGATTTTGGTCCATATTGACATGATGGCCTCACACAGTTGCCGCAGATTTGTCGGCTGCACATCCATGATGCGAATCTCCCGTTCCACCACATCCCAAAGATGCTCTATTGGATTGAGATCTGGTGACTGTGGAGGCCATTTGAGTACAGTGAACTCATTGTCATGTTCAAGAAACCAGTCTGAGATGATTCCAGCTTTATGACATGGCGCATTATCCTGCTGAAAGTAGCCATCAGATGTTGGGTACATTGTGGTCATAAAGGGATGGACATGGTCAGCAACAATACTCAGGTAGGCTGTGGCGTTGCAACAATGCTCAATTGGTACCAAGGGGCCCAAAGAGTGCCAAGAAAATATTCCCCACCATGACACCACCACCAGCTTGAACCGTTGATACAAGGCAGGATGGATCCATGCTTTCATGTTGTTGACGCCAAATTCTGACCCTACCATCCGAATGTCGCAGCAGAAATCGAGACTCATCAGACCAGGCAACGTTTTTCCAATCTTCTACTGTCCAATTTCGATGAGCTTGTGCAAATTGTAGCCTCAGTTTCCTGTTCTTAGCTGAAAGGAGTGGCACCCGGTGTGGTCTGCTGCTGCTGTAGCCCATCTGCCTCAAAGTTCGACGTACTGTGCGTTCAGAGATGCTCTTCTGCCTACCTTGGTTGTAACGGGTGGCAATTTGAGTCACTGTTGCCTTTCAGCTTGAACCAGTCTGCCCATTCTCCTCTGACCTCTGGCATCAACAAGGCATTTCCGCCCACAGAACTGCCGCTCACTGGATGTTTTTTCTTTTTCGGACCATTCTCTGTAAACCCTAGAGATGGTTGTGCGTGAAAATCCCAGTAGATCAGCAGTTTCTGAAATACTCAGACCAGCCCTTCTGGCACCAACAACCATGCCATGTTCAAAGGCACTCAAATCACCTTTCTTCCCCATACTGATGCTCGGTTTGAACTGCAGGAGATTGTCTTGACCATGTCTACATGCCTAAATGCACTGAGTTGCCGCCATGTGATTGGCTGATTAGAAATAAAGTGTTAACAAGCAGTTGGACAGGTGTACCTAATAAAGTGGCCGGTGAGTATGTATGTGTATATATATATATGTGTGTATGTATGTATGTGTGTGTGTATATATATATATATATATATATATATATATATATATATATATATATATATATATATATATATATATATATATATATAATTATTTTTTTTTTTTTTTAATTGTGGGATTGGAGATCGTAGCAGTCTACTGCGCTGTTGGGCGATTAAATGCCCTACTTGATGCCGCTGAGGTTGGATCATTGCTGGAACTGTCTTGGGGTTCCAGTAGACATTCTTCTATCTAGGGGGCAGCAGCTGCTGGGGTTCTGCCCTCATTACCACTGCCAGATCTCCTCACCAGCTTGTAGTGGTGACAGATTTAATCAACACATTCTCCCTGTAGTACCTCTCTGCCATGGCGTCCATAAGCACAAAGTACTTGGCAAACAGATTTTTCAACATTTGTGTTCGTTACAAGCGTCCATGTTTCGCAGACTTTTCCGACCACCTGACTAGACATATTGGGTAGGTGATGCCTACGAATGAAGTGGAGAATAAGCTGAAGACGGGGCAATAAAGTGAGAGAGCAGGGAGGTCTACTTGGGCATAACTTGCTTTAATTGGTACCTCTTGAGTGGAAGAATTTAGCCTTTGGATTGTCTAAATCACTGTTGGTTAACAATGAATGGACTTTTTCATATCAGGTGTGGAATCACTGGGGAGAGAATTGAGGTACAAAATGTTAAATGTAAGGGGGTGGGAGCCTGAAACTGCCAAGGGCATCTGTCCATACTCAGACTCTTCATCCTTATCCAGTGCAAAAGCTGCAACTCGTTGAGTAGAGGTCTTGTTGGTTCTTACACTGATGACAAATAGGTTTTTGCCTTCATACTCATGGCACATAGTCTCCTCCCACTCTGCCACCTGTAAGGAGGAGACATGAACAGCAAGGGAGGAAAAACACCTACTCCAAAAAAACAGCTCATTCATGTTTTGCACTACCCCCGGTCACTGAAGATGCTTCAAGACAAGAAGGCTAGGTAATGGACGATGAACATGCTCTTGCCAACACAGAGGGCCGTTTGGTAATCGGCATTCTTTTGCTCAAGGACATCTACCTAAGAAAAGGGTTAAGAGGAGAGAAAATCAAAGATGTCAGGTACTCACTTACGGAGTGGGGGGACCCCCAAATTCCTCCCAACCCCCCCCCCCCCCCTGAGCCATACCCCTGGCCCCACATTTCACCTTATGTCAACCCGGTCTCTGCAGAGCCCCTTGGACAGGGTCTTTGGTGGCCCTGTACAGATTGGACTGCTTGAGGAAAAGGTGGGTGGAATGCATATTGTACTTTACCAACTGCTGGATACAGTTGAGCCGGGTCTAGTGAGAGCGCTTCAGGTCTAAGAGCTTGTCAAAGTGAACCTTCTCCATGTTGCTGACCAAGTCCATGCAGGCCCATTGTGGGTTCATAGAGGAACTGGATATAGGCCCACAGCACATTACAGCAACCTAACTTGAGGAGGGCTTATTGAAAATAATGAACACTCAATCCAGGAACTGTAGTGTCCTCAGATTGGTAGGTGACCTGATGGTAGCTGATGGTGGTTCCACAGTACGCAATGTTCTTTAGGGAGGTCTTGGAAGATAACAGACTGGATCGGATCTTGTCGCTGCAACATTGCATGCAGCATCAAGTGTGTGGATAGTTCTTTTTTTGTTTTTTGTTGACAGATTGCATAAGTGAGGACAGTCCGGTTGTGACTTGGTAGAGAATTATAATATAAACTTGCATATAATGCACACTACTACATAGCGCTAATCTCCCAGGGTGTGGGGGTACTCAAACCCGTGAACCTCCCACTCTTCCTCTGGCAGTCTGCTCAGGCCAACTGACGATCTGGAGTAGGTTAAGCGGCAGCCTCCTAGCTTGGCAGCCCCTCCGCTCACCCAACCAGGGGATCACTTCTATGGGCCATACTCGCTCACGATTTGCCTCTTGCCTCTTTGCCTGTAAAGTATCATTCAGATACTCCTTTTGGATATATGTATGCCTTTAAAAAAAATGGCATTTTGTGGCTGCATTTTTGAGGACTTAGTCCACCTTAGGCCAATGGCCTTTTAGTTGGATACATTTGTCTTCTTTGAAGCTTGATATTTTTGTTCCTCCTTAAAGAAACCCTTTTGAATGACAATTAGGCTACTTTGTTGTCCCTAAGTCCAGTATGGCCATCCCTCAGTAGTCGGGTACTGAACCAGTTGGGAAAGGTATTGTCACGCTCTGGTGTGAAGGGAATAGCCACACCGAGTGTACGAGGGAAGGGAAAATACCAAAACCAGGGAAAGGGTTACCTCCTGCAGGGAACCCTGAAACTAGGCCCTGACTGACTACCAGTATGAACAAGCCTTAGTGGTCGGAGAGTTCATACACAGGAACCTAATAAATTCACCCTAAAGAACCCTGCAGCTAGTGACACAGGAAAGAGTCAACCTGTTCTTCCAAGAGTAAGGAGGAACAGAAAACTCCAGAAGGAAAACCACAAAAGGGAAAATGTCACTTATCTTAAAGCAGATATCGCAGAAACCGGATCTCAGCAGAGATCCACATCACACACACTACAAAGTAGGCAGAAAGTATAAACTGCAGTGAATCCTGGGAGAAGGAATAAATGGAGGAAAGACAATTACCACAGCCACAACTTTTGGAAGTAGATTTTCACCAATTTTTTTTTAGTCAGGCTGCTGGCATTAGTATACATACAATTGAGGTTTGTGTTTTTTTTTTTTTTTTTTTTTTTTTTTTTTTTTTTTTTTTTTTTTTTTTTTTTTATAAACCTATAACTCTAGTCCCTCCTATTCCTCCCTAGTTCTATTACCTTGCCCCAGGTCTATCTGCACTATCTTTCCCTCCTATAATGTAATTGCCTTCCCCCAGTCCCCAGTTTAAACACTCCTCAAACCTTCTAGCCATCTTCTCCCCAACACAGCTGCCCCTTCCCTATTGAGGTGCAGTACATCCTTACAATAGCGCCTGTAGCTGACAGAAGTCGGTCCAGTTCTCCAGGAACACACACACGCCCTCCTTCCTACACTAATTCTTGAGCCACTTTGTTAACCTCCCTAATTTCCTGCTGCCTTTCTTGTGTGGCTCGTGGTGGTATTTCAGAGAATGGTATGTTTGAGGTCCATGCCCTAAGCTTGTGACCTAAAATCTTTAAGGATGCTCCACCTACAACTAATTTTGTCATTGGTTCCGAAATGGACCAAATTTGTCAACCCGATCCTCATTATGACAAACTATTGCTAGGAACACACTGATCCCAGTCTTTGTGACAGATTGCCCTCTCTGTACCCCTAATAGTTTCCCACTCCCAGCACCTGTCTGGCCTGCCCTGCTCTCCTGGTCCCCTGCTTACTGGAGCTGACATTCCCTGACTGGCAGACGAAATGTCCAGCTGCAGCAGTGCTCTCCGTGAACGGACATCCCCCTCATCTGCTAATTTTACAAACTTGTTGGGGTGTGTCAGATCAGGGCTGGTCTCCCTGGCACTCTTCCCTCTACTCATTTTGTCAAAACTCGCTTGTTTAGCTACACAATGTGCAATTCCAACAGGGCAATTTGCTCACATTTTGAACAAAGATATGCAGCATCAAACGGCTGTTCCAGGACTTCATAGACAACATGTGCACTGGACTGCGCTGTCAATAATTGAATACATACTAAATGGGGGTTACACAGGAAAAGGGAATACAATACTATGCAGTGATAAGCAAATCACTAGCTGTTGGGTATCAGCCATGGTGGACATAAGTGCGTGTTGTGGTAAGTGCAACAGTGGGAGTATTTAAGGATAAGGATGGGGCAGGAGGAGTTTCCTGAGCAAAAGGAGTTGCAAAAGAGGTAGGAGGAAAATGAGGTGGAAGAGTAAGAGCTCGGGATGGGGGGGGGGGGGTTTGGGATAGGGCGAGGCGATGGGAGTGGGGGGGTGGTGTTGCACCAAGGCACAGTCCATCAGTCTTCTGGCCTCAAACAATTGGTCGGGCAACAATTGTTCCATCACAGGGGGCTAATGAGTTCAAATAAAGTTGCACCGGACTCATTTGCGACGTCGACACCGCCCCCTCCTGAAGATGTTGCAAAATATCCTCTAAACTGGCAACTCTGTGAATCCCATCAAGGACTTGTAAATGAGCCTTGTGAGATCCTCGTAGTCCACCTGAAGGCTCCTACCTGCCTTCTGGTTATGCATGATTGCCTCAAATAATGGCGTTAATTGGGCTATTGTCACCAGGGGGCGTAGGTAGGGGAACAGCAGTGTCCTGACCAGTTGCTTGAGCAGGACAAGAGGGGCCTGTGGTGGCTGGCTCCTCAGGGACCGCCTCTGGAGGAACTTGGGGCGCCCGAGTGCTGCTTGCTGTTCTGTAAAGGAAGGTGAAAAAACACTATTAGCAATTGTAATACTTAAAATACTATGTGGATGTCCAAGACAGTGTTGATTGAGTCTTCCTGGGCCATACACACAGATTGGATACTAAAATATGAAATCTCAAACATAATGTCTTACCTTTGCAGCTCTAGGGTTAAGCGTAGGAACCCCAAGGCGAAATAATGTCGGTACTCCAACCATGAGGATGTGATGGAACCACTCGGGGCCCAAAGTTCCTCTTTGAAATCTTTTTTTGTAGCGGTCCCTGACTGCCACCGCACCTTGATGGTTGCCCCTGTAAAACAAAAAAGTTAATTGTTACTCTACAAGATTTTCAAAAATGGTTTACTATTTGTCAACACAAGAATGTAAACACATTTACTTTTAAACTATATTGGTGGCAGGTACCCAAAACAACTAAACAGTACCACTTTTGAGGTATAAAACATATGTTTTTGCAATCTACAAAAAAAAAATACTTTATGGCACTGGTCCTGTTGCCTCTCGCTGAGGTCCTCCCTATTTGGCATAATTGCTTTGCCTATCTCGCACCAGAGGAGCCAGGTATGTGACTGGTAAACATGGCGGTCGGTGTCGTCCCATAACGCAGGGCGTGCCTCCACCATCTGGATGAGGTCATAATCAATAGAGACTGACTTCCTTCTGATCCATTCTGGTGGAGACTCTGGAACCCTGAAAGGAAAAAGAACTTTTAAATTGTTTCATATATTTTGACATTAAATAAACTTTGCTGGCAAATACTCAACCGACCCCCAACGGCCACGCAACACCCTGACTTCCTCTGGTGGAGCCTCAAGGACCTCTCTGAGGCAACGGGATGAAATGGCTGTAAAATAGAAACAAATTATTGAAGTACAGTATGTTCGACGGAAACCTACAAATTCCTGTCCTCCACCCCAATTTCCTCCTCTCAACTTGGGACCAGGAGCCACCTCAACAGATGACTGCAAGAAGAAAAAAATTAAAATAATATAAATGCATTACAGTGGGTCTTGCACTAATTCAACTTGACATACCATATCATGGTGATGACGTCTGCATCGAGGAGGGCTCCCAGCCTCACTTGAAGATGAAATGTCTAACAAAAAAAGTATTTGAACTTTACGTGGGTGTGCGTGAGGGGTGTAAATATTGCTTTCCATTTAAAACTTTTGTAAAAAGTTTATATATTCTCTACTATTTTTAGATGGGCACTCACTCCTCCTGGGTTGATTGGAAATACTCCTTTAATTATACACCAATACACTACACTTAATAAAAAACATTTGATAAAAACACCATAATATATACACATACAAATATCCTTCTGTAGAATTAATCCGGATCTTATAAAAGTTTTACCTTTACCCTTGTGGAAGGTAATTTGTGGGGTATCTATGAGGATGCTACCAATGTCGGGGTTCAGTTATAAAATGCCCCAGTGTTTGTAGAGGAGCTGATGTACCTCATTTGCTGCTTTGTTGTACGTTGCAATGAGGTGAATAGTGGTACTAGTATCTAATTGGTTCTTGGGGTAGAGGAGTTCATTGCGATCCGTGCTAGCAGCTCTGCGATATGCTTTTCTAAGAATGGCATCAGGGTATCCTCTATCAAGGAATCTTTCTCTGAGATCCTTGGCCTGTTCACTAAAATCTGAGAAGGTGGAACAGTTTCTCCTCATTCTCAGATATTGCCCAACAGGGATCCCTTGTTTAAGGGGATGTGGATGGTGACTGTCCCACCTTAGGAGAGAATTTGTTGAAGTGGGTTATGATACATGTTCGTAATTATCTCTCCCTTAAGCCCCCTAATTATCAAAATGTCCAAAAAAGGAAGACCCTCTCTCAATCTCAAAGGTGAATTTAAGATTAAATTAATTTAGTATTCAAAAACTTCACCAGTTTAGTGATCCTGCTCTCCCCTCCACACTACAAAGATATCGTCGATAAAACGATACGACATCACAACAGCTTCAATATGAGGGGTAGACGTATCGCTAAAGACAGTTCCTCTCCCTCCAGCAAGTTTGCATACGACTGGGCACACGAGCTCCCAATCATGGTGTAAGAAATAGGATTATTGACAATATTAAAATTAAAGCATAATACTGAACAATAATATCCTCACGTAAATTCTAGGGGATGGTTGGCGAAGAAAGCACACAAGTCCATAGAAACTAAAGAAATTTATTTATAGACACAAATGAACTGTGTGAAAATAGAAAAATATCAACCAACAATCAAACACTGGAAAATATAAAACCACACTGAGACAAACAGACCCAGAATATTAGCCAGAAAAACACAATACAGACGGTTCCTCCAAAAATAACCCTCCAGCACAATAATTCAACAATAAAGAATCACCATATAGTTACCCAAGGCTGAACTAAGTTCTGTCTGGTCTGATGTCCAGAATCCTCCTCCCTAGGATCTCCTACCCCCTAGTGACCATGGCCAAGGTTTTATATACTAAATTGAAGCATCCCCTCTGAGGTTCCCATGCCACTGGTGCCGACAATCTCATTCAAGATCAAAATAATGTTTTGATCCTCCAGATTTCTCCACCCTCTATCTGCGCACAGGAATCAGGCGATGTTCCCACATTAACATTTTACAATTACCTGTCTCTTCCTTGTTTTCACCCAAACGCAAACTACTCAAGTTGGAGACATGTTACCTGGCCACACAATAATGGCTATTTGCAATGGAATGGGAAAAACACCCAGGAGCCTTTGAAATGTAATTCACCAAAACATTTCTTCTGGCACCTTGATTACCAATGCAAAGAGGCTTCCTGATATTTCAATTAACAAACCGTATTTAGCCCTTTTCATCTATAGAGTGATTCTCTATTGTTTACAATTCAGTCTACACCCAAGATTTTATACACTAATAATACATATAGATAGACATTTATAATACATATGGATAGATGTACATTTTATCATAACCCATATCTGTATATTTCTACAGTGGTGCCCCTGAGCTGGTGGAAGAAGACGCTATCAAAAAGAAAATAGTTCATCAAAACAAACTCCAACAATTTTAAAACCAAAATGTTGTAGGTTTTAAATTGACAGCCCCTAGAATCCAGGAAAGATGCTATAGCCATAACACCACAAAGATGCGGTATAGAGGAATAGAGCGCCTCCACATCTATGGAGGCCAACCACATGTCATCTTCCAGAACTACCCTCTTCAAACAACACAATAGATCTCCTGTGCCTCTAATGTAGGAAGGTAAGGCCTTTACGAAGGGGGCCAAGATTGTATCGACATATATGCCCAAGTTCTGTGTTGACTATTTACGCCTGTGACAATAGGGCGCCTCTTCAAAGAGGTCACCCCCTGGTGCACTTTCGGGAGGCTGTAAAATGTGGCAACTGTGGGATATTTACAATACAAAAAGCTAAACTCCTCCTCTTTAGAGATCATGTTTGATTTATCACATTTGCCTGGGGGAATCTGTGCCCGCTACCCTTGCTCCTAGTATATAAATCCCTGGATCCTTTTGAGTTGGATTTCTAATTGATAGGAACAGGGGGATACATCTATTCTGCAGTTATCAGGTTGCATTACTTCTGAGTGTCATTCTCTGCAATAGGGTTTCACCATTATTAACTCTAGAGGTGGCCTTTCTTGGAGTGCATATCAAACTATTTGTCCATCCCACTAATTCCCACTGCTCACATGCCATATGGTCAGGTTCTGTCACACATGTCCTTGTCAGCTATAATCAAAGTTTGCTGGTATTCTTGCCCACAGTAAACTATTGCAAAAGTCAAAACTTGCAGTTTGTCTCGTCTTGATAATACAAAAGTGGGAATTTTATTTAACTGACTTCCCCTTTGTACAATATAGAATAAACAGTAAAGCATGCAAAAACATTATGGCCCTTGTGGTCATTCGACAATTGAGCTTCAGCTACTTCTTTGCAGTGCATGGACCCAATTGGGCTTTCCTTCCAACTTGACAGCAGTGGCGGTGGTTAACAGTACTTGATGGGGACCTTCAAACCGTGTATCTGACTTTCCGCACCTATTGTTTCACCACACCCAATCTCCTGGTTGTAGAGAATGAGTTGCCTTTATGCTGTTTGGATCTGGAAGAGAAGCAAAAACTTGGACATACACAGTCTCTGAGACAGATAACATACTTTGAAACACTATTATGCTGCATCTGGTGCTGTTGTGGAAAATAGACTCAAAAAAATAGACTCAAGCCTGTCTTCCGGTTAGGTGTATACCAGATGGAGAAAAGTGCCAAAGGTAGACGCTTTGTTCATGGCTTATTCAATTCAGCCATGGCCTTCTATAATTTACATTTAATTGTCCTGTTGTGTCGTTCCACTCTACCGCTGCTTTGTGGGTGATGTGCAGTATGGAAAGCCTGTTCAATGCCCAAGGCCCCCATAATTTCTTGCATGACCTCCCCTGTGAAATGAGAACCTCAGTCACGGTCTCTGGGACCCCATACCGGCAGATTATCTTGTTTAGACGTTTCTTGGCTGTGGTTTGTGCAGTGGCTTTGGCCACAGAATAGGCTTCTGGCTACCCTGAAAACAGATCTACACATACCAAGACGTATTCTAGCTGGATATAATCTATTTGCAGTCTTTGGAAGGGGAAATCGGGCCTGGGAGTGTCTCAAAGGGGTTTTTACTGTTCCTATGTTGTGATAGGCACAGATTATACAAGCCTGAGTTTATCCTGGGCATACCAATGTTTGTAACGAGCAGTCATCGCAGTTTTGGACAAGTGGTTGTTCCCATGAGTGGCATAGGCTGTGACTGGAAACAAGGCACAGGGCAAACATAACTTTCCTCTAAGTTCCCATGTTCTTTCTGAGGTTGCACAGCTCCTTTCTCTATCCATGCTGCCTTTTCCTCTTTGGTTGCTTGAGACTGTAAGGTCTTGAGATTTGTTATACTGCTGGTATCCCTATGGGATAATCTCTGGGTTTCTGTGCAACTTTTGCTGCCAGATCAGCTCTGATTTCTATGAGCTTCAAGGGTTTTTCCTGATGAATGGCCTTTAATTTTCATAATGACCCCCCCCCCCCCCCCCCCTTGGCAACAGCAGAGCATTCATTAGGGTTTTCACCCCTTTGCCATTGTTAATTGGCTTGCCATTTGCTGTAAGGAAATCCTTAGCCTTCCAGATTAGGCCATAATCATGGGTAATCCCAAAAGCATATCTTTAATCCATATAGATGTTTGCAGTTTTTCCTTCTGCATACCTGCAGGGTTCCTCCAGAGCCTTACGTTTGGCCTCTTGTGCAAATGTGAGGGCAGTGATTCTGCTTTGATGGAATCCTGCTGAGTGACAACTGCATACCCAGAATAGAACTTCCCCTGGACACCATAATGCGATCCATCCACAAAGAGCTCTAAATCCGGGTTTTCTAAGGGAGTATCTACCGTGTGATCAAACCCTGCTGTCTCTTGGAACATTAATTGGATAGTTGTGTTTCTTCCGGGTCAGGAAGATGCTGAACTAGGTGACTTCATACTACTCGTACTACTACTACTCCCCCCTCCAAAAGCAGCAGAGTAGCTGGAACTAAAGTTGTGCACCTTTTTTAATAGTGATATTTGGTGGCATAAGCAGTGCATATTCTAGTCTGGCGGTGAACAGGTACTTTGGCTATACTTCTGTGAGTGGCTGAGATGTCATGAGGGACAAACTGATCAATTATCCAATCAGTATCTCGGAGCTTTTGTCAAGCATGAGCTGTATAGCCACTACTGCACGGACACAAGATGGTGCTCCTCTAGCTGCTGGATCAAGTCTGGCAGAGTTATAGGCAACAGGATGCTGTTGGCCCGCCCTAGATTGGGTGAGAACAGTTTAAGTATGGCCAAGAGATAGACACATAGAAGATTGACAGCAGAAAAAGCCCACCTGGTCCATCTAGTCTGCCCTTTTTTTATTTTTCCTTTATTATCTTAGGATAGATACATGTTTATCCCAGGCATGTTTTAAATTCAGTTACTGTGGATTTATCAACCACCTCTGCTGGAAGTTTGTTCCAAGCTTCTAATTTCAGTAAAATATTTTCTAATGTTCTTGATTTTCCCCCCCCCCCCCCCACTAACCTCAGATTGTGCCCCTTGTTCTTGTGTTTAGTGTCTTATTAGCCATTCAGTCCTTTAACATATTTAAAGGTTTCAATCATGCCCCCCCCCCTTTCTCTCCAGACTATACATATCAAAAGCTTGAGTCTTAATGAGTTCTATGCTTTAGACCTTCCACCATTTTTGTAGCTTTGTTCTATTTTAGCAATATCCTTTTGCAGGTGATTTATTCCAGATGTGGTCTCACTAGAACTCTATACAGAGGGATCACAACCTCCCTCTTTCTGCTTGTTATACCTCTAGCTATGCAGCCAAGCATACGATTTGCTTTCCCTACCGCCTGGTTGCATTGGTTACTCATTTTGAGGCTGTCAGATGACTACCCCCAAATCCTTCTCTTCTGAAGTCTTTAACACAGAACTGCCAATACGATACTTGATAGAGGGTTTCTTCGCCCCAAGTGAGTTTTGCATTTGGAAACATTGAACTGCAGTTTCCATTGTTCTAATCTAATAAAATAAATCATTCTCCATATTAGACACCTCCTGGAACATCAACCCTATTACACACTTTTGTGTCATCAGCAAACAAGTAAACCTTCCCTACCAAGCCGTCCCTTATGTCACTTACAAACATGTTAAACAAAACAGAACCCATAAGAGATCTTTGTGGCCCCCACTTGTAACCAGCCTCTGCTCAGAATACACTCCATTAACAACAATCCTCTGGTATCTTTTCAGCCAACTGCAGATCCACTGAACTATCCAGGGGTTAAGACCCATTATTAACTTCTCTATCAGCTCTTTATGGGGAACCGTATCGAAAGCTTTACTGAAATCCAGGTAGGCGATATCCACAGCACCACCTTCATCCAGCACTTTAGTTACATAGTCAAAGAAATCAATGAGATTAGTCTGACATGATCGGCCCTCATTAAAGCCATGCTGGTTTGGGTCCCTCAAGTTGGTGGTTAGGTGGTCAATTATCTTTTTTAGTCTCCATCATTTTTACCACTACAGATGTTAAGCTGACTGGCCTATAGTTACTAGCTTCTTCTCTACTACCCTTCTTGTGAATGGGTACAACATTGGCCATTCTCCAATCAGGAACATCTCCTGTAAGAAGGGACTGATTATACAGATCAGTCAGGGGGCCAACAATCACAGATCGGAGTTCTTTAAGAACTCTGGGGTGGATGCCATCAGGACCCATTGCCTTATTTAACTAACCGGACAAGTTGCTCTAGAACATCGGCCTCTGAAAACACAGGGACTGAAACTTTACAACTAGAGGCAATGCTATGTCCAGCCATGTTCTGATTATGAAAGTCACCATCTGAAAAAACTGAGCAGAAGTAGTTATCCAGATGGTCAGCGACCGTCTTATTCCCATCTATATACAGATTTTTTTCCATAGGCAAGTTTTGTAATGCTGCAGTTTTTCTTCTTCCTGTCACTAATATATCTAAAGAAGGTTTTATTTCCCTCCTTAACAGATTTGGCCATTTCTTCCTCCTTTTTGAAGCTTTAGCATCACTAATAATCTGTTTTGTCTTCTGTATAATCTTACACTTCTCTGTCCGCTACACTTCCAGACTCTTTATACCTCTTATAGGCAGACTTTCTATCATTCACTATAGCTCTTACCTCTAGTAAACCATAGTACATTTCTCTTTTCCTTTTGCTAATTTGTCTAACATATAGTCTAATGCCTTTTAAGATGACTTTTTTAAATGCCTTCCACTGAGCACTCACTCTGCTGTTTTATCCCACTCTTTTAAATTCTTTCTTTACATATATCCCCCATAACCTCAAACTTGGTCTTCGTAAAATCCAATACTTTGGTTGCAGAATGGGGTTTCTCAGTCAGTTTGAATTTCAAACCAAAAACATTGGTGGTCACTGGAACCTAGATTTTCTCCCACCTTCACCTCAGATACCAGATCCTCATACTAGATCTAGGATATTTTCACCTCTAGTTGGCGCTTTCACCAACTGTTTTAGGGACATCCCTGTCAGGGCCTCTCCCATGTTCCTACTTTTGCATGTGGACGCACTAGGGATATCTCAATCATCATCAGGCATGTTGAAGTCTCCCATAACTACAATATCTCCCTTTACTGCCATTTGGGTCATCTCATCCACCAGCATAATGTCATGCTCTTCAGGTTGCCCTGGAGGCCTATAGATAGCACCTACTCTGGTAACAGATCCCTTTTTTGTTTTGCAAGCAGACCCAGAGAGTCTCCAACTCCTTATATGCATTTTGGATCACTGTTGATTTTATACTATTTGTAACATAGATGGCTACCCCACCCCCCCTTCTTTCTGCCCTATCTTTCCTATACAACGTTAATCCCAGAATGGCTGTTTCCCAGTCATTGCAATCTCTGAACCAGTCTCTGTTATTACAAAGTCCAAATTATCTCTACAAACTATAATATTAGCTCGCAGAGCTTGTTGCCTAAGCTGCGAGCACTTGTACACATTACATGAAGAACATTACATTTATTGCCAACAACTCCATCTACCTCCCTGACAACATTACCATCATCATCCACCGCACTAACATCAGTATCTAAAGCACCAGCGACCACTTCATCTGCACCAACAACTGTGTCTACCACACTAACAGATTGCTGATCAAGACGCTCAATACCCTGGTTCACCAAAACTGTTTGGGACAAATCATTCTCAATAAAATTCCTG